>WUAP02129121.1:1334-14259 GCA_015163945.2 Stichodactyla helianthus | reverse complement strand
CCTTGTAGTTCCCTTCAAAACAGAAAACGTGTTGTTGTTTGTGGGACAAGATCTTAATTCCACCGGGAAAAATCCTGTGAAGGTGATTGGTTGCTATTGTTTTGGCCGGAACCATCAATGATGTCAATCTTCGTTTTATTACAGTTCAGCGGCACAGGGAGTCCAAGCTTGGATTTTATAAATGTTTAAAAATAAAAAATAATATTATCACAAGGGGGAAGGATTAAAAAAAATTGTTTGAAGACACTCCAGAGGCTATGTAAAGGTTATAAAAAAATTAAACAGCATTTGATTTTAATATTCATTTATTTATTACTAGTATTTTTAATTGGCTCACAAATTCTGGGGTTCGACCATTACCGGAAATGACATATTTACCCCACTTGTTCCAAATATGGTTTTGATACCATATTTGGTGTGATGGAATGTAGGGTTTGACTTCCGGATGTCGGCATGTTGTTGAATAACTTTGAAACGTGTGATCGAAGCTTCAATCATTCACACAAGAGGATTTTCTAACACCATCTGAAGCCGTTCAGGTAAGATTTTTCTCCATGTATTCTTGTTTTTGTTTTTTGTTTTTTTTGTTTGTTTGGGGTTTTTTTGTGAACCAAACAATCTTCCTGAAGTACTAATTTCTTTAAAGTCATCTTTATAATGAACAATTAAGCTTAATGCATTCAAACACTCATGTTTATCCAATGATCATTAACATATTGGCGTTCTCGATAAAGAAATCATTCCTAGTTTAACTCTTCATTATTGAAGATTGCTCTTGTTTACAGTTTTGTATAATAGAGAGGTTTTTGTGGAGTTAATCTAGAATTTCTTCATTGTTGACTCCCTGGTCATAAAAGAACATTCAACTCTAAAAATATGACTCGAGTCTGCTGTCGAATTATCAGATTAAAAATGCATTTTAGGTTAACGAATTGTGTAATTTATTTGGATACCTTAGTAGAGCTTATGTCTGGAAATACGTGCTATTTTTTCGTGAAATATGGCGCGTTTTAATCTCTTGAACCTCTCTATTTGTGTCAAAGTAAAAATATTATGTAGATCTTATCAAAGCCAGCCATTCATATCAGGCATTAGCATAAATGACTGATACGCTATAACGTTTTACACGAAAGTATTTAATAGTTCTCTTGTCTTAGAATGTGTGAATAATCTTTGACTAATTGTGTAACTTATTTATTCAATCATTTTTGTTTTATTTGTGATCTTTACAGTATCATACACACTCCTTCAAAGACAGTAACTTTTGACCTAAGCTTGTTGCTGTTGAAGCCCTAAAAATAAAATAGAGTTCTTCCTAACCATTTGATATCCCATCTCGCTGCAAGAAGTCGCTAGTCATGATTAGCAGAGTATATTTGTCAAAGAAGTTTGAATTTTTCAACTTAGAACGTATTAATTCAGTCTCTTCTTTGTCAGACAAACTGGTATCACACCTCTGATGTCATCCAACCACATCCCACTCTTTGAATAATGATGTCTTTTCAGCCTTGCTTTAATCACTTCCTTGATATGTTTTTTGCATCAATAACCTTTTCTTGTAGATTCTTGTCATAGTTTTTTTTTAATTCACCAAAAGCAACTTTGTTCAAAATAAGCTCAAATTTTCACCTTTCGTAACATGAAAATTACTTAGTAATTTGTAAACAGATGGCTAGTATAGATCAAACAAAAAAATAGTGATTATTATACTTTTTACTCCAATGAAGGACAGATGTCTAAAATGTCAGTGAAGTTATTAGATAGAGGATATATATTACATGGGCACACAGAGATACAGATTTTATATTTGAGTGATGAATTAAAAGATCTTTCACAAGTGAGTACAGCATACAACTAAGAGATTTTCAAGATGAGAAGACAAAATCCATATCTCCAAGCACCTATGTAATATTCTGTTTATTATATCTATTAATATATTTTTTACACTATGTTCAACATTTATTTATTTTATCCTGTATACATGTGAATATAGTGATGACCAAGCTTAGAGCTGCTTTATGTTGTACAACTGGTGCATGCTTACACCTTGCTTACAACACAAATTGCTTTGTGTAAATCAACCCTGCAACGTTGCTTACAACTGCTGAAAAAAAGCTGTATGTTCTATTTACATGAAGTTTGTTAAAGTTAAAGTCCTACCTGCATCAAGTGATGTATAGGGTGGTGCCTATCTCCATTTCCATTTACATGAAGTAATTCATGTTAATTTGAGAAAGATTTTGTTTTGTTTTATTCCAGAAAACAACAAATTTGACACAATGAAGACAGCAATTGTTACTACCTTGGCAATATTATTATTGTTTGCTAGTTTACCATTTTCATTACAAAGTAAGTAAAACCCACATCACAGCCTGCAACACATCAAAGAGAATCAATCCAACCCTTATGTTGTCACTGCATAAGCTGACTCACCTCATTTTATTCTTAAGACTGAAAATCAATTGCCCAATTCAGTCGTCATGGCTGCAATTTATTGTCCCTCTCTGTGATCATGTCAAAGGATGTTGCCCTGCAAATTTCATGTTGTCATGAGGAATTATAAGATTATTTTATTGTTGACTTTAAGGCTCAGAATGTCAGACTCAAGCAACATGTAAACAATGTATAAGTAAGCCACAATGTGCCTGGTGTTCAGAAGAGGTAAGCAAAGTTTTTCAAAATGTTTCATTGTTCAGCAAACCATTCCTAGTGACAAAAATTACTTTTCAAATGAAGCCAAAGTTGGAAAGTTGTCAAGTTTTTAGAATTCACCATGAGCTAAAGGAAGTTGTGTGTTTTGTTGACATTCGCCCGCAATTTTTCACAGACAATACATGCTATGGATCAAACAGGTGACAATTAAGCTTAACCGTCTTTCAGCAAAGTTTTGGGCCTCATGGCTACCAAACATTTCATGACTCCCCTCTCTGTAGAGAGTAAAAATTTCATACATCCTCTCCGACCTCCAAGACTTCAGTCATACTTTCAGCCTCAACTCTGTAAATCCCCCTTAACTTTGCTCATTCCCTATGCCATAATTGAGTTAAACCCTCTTAACGTAAGGCTAATTTTGAGTTTGTTTTCAATGTTTATCTTTTAACTTTTTTTTCCATTCCAGAACTTTAACCAAAAGGCCTCTTCAAGATGTGACACCCCAGCAAACCTAGAATCCCTTGGCTGTCCCAAATCTAACATCTCCAATCCAAGCAGTGATTCCATTAACATAAAGGTGTGGCTAGTTTAACCAATTCTCTTTTTTATTAATGCAGTCCACACCCTTGAGTTCCAATAAATAATGAATAGTCTCTTAGCTTCTAAGTGAGGGTTATTTACTCAATCTGAGATGAATACATAAGTGATTTTAATGCCCGAGGGTGCAGTCCGAGGGCATAAAAACACTTATAGTCACCTAGGATGGGGTAGCTAACTGGTTTAGTTCACACTAAGGGAGGTTTTCTAAGCCTTGATTATATTAATGAGGTTCTCCAACAAAATGTGAGAGATTTATATTCTTTTCCATTCATACTAGACAAAAATCACACTCTTGGGAACTGACAGGTGCAGTGTAGCATGAAATCTGTCCCACATGAAAGTAAATGCATGTGTAGAGGGGGCGAGAATGTAGTACACATGCAATGCAATTGTCAAAGCCTTGGGTCAACCATAAGGAAGGTTAATTATTTTAATAGTTGAGACTTCTCTAGCTTGGTGATGTGACTGCCGTATTGCTAAATGACTTCCAGTCTTTTAACATCCCAGATAACATATGTCATCCTTGGGATTTTAGAATAACAGAACTCATTAAATGATTTTGATTATGTTGTTGCATCAAAGAAAACTAACCTAAGTGTGAATTAATGTTGTTGTTTTTTTGTAGAAAGAAAGTGTAGGACCAACTGTACAGGTTTCTCCTCAAAAAGTAAAACTCAGACTAAGACCAGGTATGTGATTAACACACACTACTCTCCTGTCTACTTTTTTCTACACCTGTGCGGAACCTTAGAACTTACCACAGGCCACTGTAGCATAGTAGATTATGGTAGATATCAATCTGCACGGTTTTTTCAACCTATCAGTTACTTTTTCATCAGGAAGCACAATTTCAAAGGCATGTGTTTATGGAAACACTTTTATTCAAAGTTTCTTCCCAAAATTTAACTAGCTAAACTCTTTGACATGCTTTTAGATATTTAATATCATATTTTGTTTTGGTGAGAATTTTATAAATTGAATATAGAACTGATCAGAAAGATTTCCACCTTATCAAATAACAACAAAATTATATGCACATCCAAGAAACTTCTGTAATGAATTTGAGTATTCATTACTGACACAATTTGTAGCGCAATCTGGTTGCAGACATTTGTGATTGATTTTGACCACAAACAGAATAAGGATGAAAAGAATTAATGTCTTACCTTACAGAAGAAAAATGAAGTTATTTATGGCTGTCAAAACACACACACTCTCATAAATATTGTCATTAAACAAAACTAATATTTTCTCAGAAAAATTGGTTATGAATCTCATTTGGTTTTAATTTTAGGGAGAGAGGGAGGATAGTGTGTTGAAAATTGGCAGAATGAGTGAGGGGGAGGGGAGGGGATTGTACATCCATCCTTTTCTAATGAAGCTATTTTATGTTGTAACCCTGCATCTAGGAAAGGGGCAGGCGATGATGTGTGATTATTAAAAATCTTTTGAGCAACATTTTGTTTTTGCCATATATTTCCTTTTTTATTTCTTACTGGTTTTTTTTTATTTTTTTTTATTTTAAATGAAAACTAGGCAAACCAGCCAAGATACCATTGACAGTCCGTTCTGCTGAGAACTATCCAGTGGATTTGTACTATCTTATGGACATGTCATGGTCTATGGAAAATGATCTGGATAATCTGAAGAAGCTAGCTGGAAAGATAGGTAAGAGGAATTCTCATTCCCATTTTTGCTATCATTTTTCCTTTCACCCAGAAATGAAAGAATGAATGAATTGAACTTGGTTCAGTTGTTAGAGCATCGCTGATTGAATCTCCAGCAAGAGATGCAAATTGGATCATGTTCACCTTTAAATTTAGACATCAAATAACAAAGTTATTAAGATTATTATTAAGATTATTATGCTTTGTTACGACCCATAAAGCATTTCATTTTGGCTCATTTACATCAAATTTTAAGGGCACTTTGCATGGACACAATAGTTTTCATGCGCAGTGAAGAATAGCTAACTATTGATTACCTCAGGGCTGTAGCTATGATGAAGCAAGCAAGGCAGGTGCAAGTCCCTTTGCAGCATATCACGTGACGGCAGCCATGACAAGAGGCACAATAATACAGTCTTTTACCCCTGGGAAACTGAATTCTTTCTCATACAAATCAGATTAGACCAGATTCAATTGCTTCTGCCTCCTATCATGGCTGCCATCGTCTGGCTCGAGCCCTGTTATGCAAAGTGCCCCAGCAAAGTTGAAAATATGAAACCAGTGAATAATGTCAAAATTCTAGAAAACATCACAGTGGCAGCAAGGCACGATTCTGGCACTAATGTGCTTAGAGCTTTTCACAGTCATATGAAACATGCTCTAACCGAGAAGGTACTGGCTTTGTGGTGATAAGTTCCCGTCTATCCACACTTCAATATCAAGTGCTAAAAAGAAATTCTGAGGGTGTGGAGGAGAAAACATTGACCTTCACTCTTTCATCAATTTTGCTTTCCATGTTGTAGCTGCAAGCATGCAGAACATCACTAAGAACTTTCAGCTTGGATTTGGAAAATTTGTTGACAAGACTGTTTCACCATACGTCAGGACAGAGTAAGTAAATGTATAGGAGATATATACATTACATATATACATTAGCTGTACATTGATTTTTTTCAAGTTTGGTTAGAAGTTTGGAGTTCTGAAATGTGACAAATACATCCACATTTCTATGTGAATGTCGTGCAAAAATTAGCATGAATTTTCATCGTATGAAAAATTAAGCATTTTTAGTTACGGTAGTCACAGCATTGTTGAGTGTCTGAACCTTAAGAGGTACAACTTCAGTACACATAAAGGTACATACACACTAAGGGTTTTGTTTCAAGGATAGGCTTCCACGTACAACTAGTACACATGAGAGATGCATGCTTCAGGAGCTTGCTGTATGGTGTGGTCATGCTCGCTGATATTTAACCAGTTTAATATCAGGGAGCGTGAGCCAGGGACATAATTCTGCTCCCGCCACAACCTGTTTTACATGAAGTTGGTACACACGAAGGAGCAAAACACCCCTGGAGCCTGCTCCCAGAACGTAAAGTTGAGCTGTTGTCAAGAGCTCAGCGCAATGTAAATTTTTTCATTTCTTTTTAAGGTTAGACAAACCTTGCACCAGTGGCCAGTGTGAAAAAAGTTATGGATTCAAACACATCCTGCAACTTGTCAACGATAGCACAAAGTTCCAGGTATGTAGAGATGATAATTTGAAAGAAGGTTACTATGAAGGTGAAGTCTTTGAAATCCTTAGGAAGCCACTGAGCTAATGAAGACGTGGTAACACCCAAAATCAAAATGCATTGGTCTCTTCTACATAACTGTGTGGGTTTTTAAACTAATACCTAATAACATCTTATAAGTACTGGTATATCTTTTTTTTTTCTCAGAATGAAATCAATAACCAGATAATCTCCGGTAATCTGGACGAACCAGAAGGAGGATTCGATGCCTTGATGCAAGTTGCTGTTTGTGGGAAGGTAAGATACAACGGGCTCTATAATTGGCTGAAGTAAGTCACTTTATATTTATCTAAGGGACTTGTCATTATTTATGGTCGGGTGGTCAGGGGGGGACAAAGAGACTTTTTTCGAGGAAGAGGGGTCACAAGGTTTTGCCACAAGCGTGAGGGGGAACTGTCTCCCCCCCCCCCCCAAAAAAAATCAACAGACAGTAAATGGGATCACCATAAATTTGTCAGTAAGTTTGTATGAAAAAGAGAGAGGAGATCAGATTATATTTATAGTATCACATAAATACTCCATTTTATTTTTTCGTTAGAAAATAGGATGGAAAGATATATCCAGAAGACTTGTAGTCTTTGTTACTGATGCTCCGTTTCACTTGGCAGGCGATGGCAAGGTGAGTGTTCAGTTCGGCTACTTCTCGTTCTGACTCTGCGGGTAATAATGGAATTTAGTAGTGGAATTTCCACAGCTCATGGAGTGGCTCTTCATCCACTGATTTCGAATTGGAATTTAGAAATGTTGATTTTTGCGGAGGAAGAAAAACCAGAATACTCCGAGAAAAACCCTCGAAGCACAGGAGAGAACCAACAAACAACTCTATACTCACATGTGATATAATGATGAAATGGGGAAATTCACGCATTCTTTTCTTCTTTCACTTGCTTTCTCTCATTCCGATCTTTTCGTTTTCCCCGCAGCTGGGCGGTATCGTTATCCCAAATGATGGAGACTGTTATCTGGACAGTAGTGGAACTTATACGAAATCTAATGAACTGGTAAGTACGTTTACAGGTACATTGTATTATGCTACAAGCACTACCCATCACCATCATGACAGCAATGTCATCAAAAATATCGACAACGAACAGGTGTATATACAGCAGTAACAGCAGTAATCTGGGTAAAAACAACATCAACATAATAACAACATCAACGTCAACATTAACAACAGCAGCAGCATCAGCAGCAGCAACAACAACAACAACAGCAACAACAAACTATTCAATTTTAAGAAAATTAAGCTATTAACTTTCTGAACTGCGTAAATTCAAGAAATCTGATTTTTTCCTCAGGATTATCCATCGATAGCTCAGCTGCACGAGAAACTACTACAGAACCAGATTCAACCAATATTTGCTGTAACTGGAAATGTCACCACTCTCTATAAGGTATTTTTTGCAATTTTCATTCAAGTTTCTTAAACGGTCAACCATTTTTGTTTCTCAATGATGAAATGGCGCGAAGAAGTTATTTCGGCGGCGAAAACGGCTGTCTGTTTTGTATGTACGTTTACTTTCGTCACGTGACACTAAAAACGGCTGCGGGTGAGACTAGACAAAGATGTGTTTGTATTATGCAGGGTCTGAGTACCATGTGGGATGATCTTGGTGCTGTTACGGGTAAGCTGGATGAAGATTCTGGTAACGTGGTAGAACTTATCAAGAACAGCTATGCGGTAAGTTTTTTTCCCTTTCTTTTTTCTTTTCAATTTATTTGCCGTTGTAATGAATGGCAGTGACGTTTCTCCCGTGGCAACCATATATATTACCATGAGAATAAAACCTTTCCTTTTGCCCAACTAAACTCGTTCTAAAGTGTTTTAATGCGAGGCTCGCCGGGCAAAAACGTATTATTTCAGTCAGCATGAGTCAACATGCATGGCCGTCGCGCGAGAAAGACGAATTCCTTGTAAATGTAAAAGGAAGGAAGGAAGGAAGCAAGCGAAGCAAAAAGAAGAGAAGAGAAGAGAAGAGAAGAGAAGAGATATTCATGCCCCAAGAGTTTCAAAACACATTTATTGGTACAAAGTTCAAATAGACCTTCACATTAATAGAATATTGCTTATAATATCAACAGAAAATAGCTTCTACTGTGAAACTATCTTTCAAGGCTCCTCAAGGCATCCGTGTTGAATACACTGGCACATGTGGGTAAGTTATCCATCTTGCCTTGAGAGACATCAATGGGTTCCCTGTGAAATACAGTACAGTAAGCCCAATTCGCCTAACCGAAATTCGACCGAGAAACTGAAACAAACTTGTGCCACAGAGAATTGTGGGGCTGAACTTTGGGACAGAATCTTGCAATGGATTCTGGGATTGATTTTTGGGACGAGATAGTCTTTCTTTGAATTCCGGAAAGGCAAATTTAACAAGTCATTACAATCCAATTATCTCTGCATTAATTCAGAAAAACTACAAAATTTTAAAATTTATTCTACACTGATGTGATTCACAGGAAACTATTTTCGGTTCCCAAATTGGGAACAAATTGGGCAAATGCTATCAAACCCAATATTGGGAGTCATAATTATCCCTGAAAATGGAATAAATGTTCAAGAAATGTTGGGATATTCATGTCCCATTATTGGATTTATAGTAGCATTTTCCTAATTTGTTCCCGGTTTGGGAAATGAAAATATTTTCCTACGATTTCTATGTCGAGTAATAGTATTGTGGATAGCACACGACAATATCATTTTTAAAGTTTAATTTTTTTTCCACCACGATTTTTGTTCTAGGAATAAAATAATTACAAATGAAGAATGTACAGGTGTTGCTATTAAACAAAAGGTAAACACATCGATAATACACTTTAACTTATTGATTATTCGTAGATTTGGAGCAAGGTTCGCACGTGCTGTGCCGAAATGTGGAGGGATTCTTTTACTTTTCTCTCCTCTTCCCATTTTCTTCCATTTTCTCCCATTTCATACCTGTCATTTCATCTTGTAGGTTGATTTCGAAGTGTCTGTTACCCTCGAGAGCTGTTCAGCGGAAGCAACCAAAGAAAAAAGGTGAATTATGTTCATTTGTTTCATTCAGTTAGCCATTAATTTGTTTATTTATTCATTCATTCGGTCGGTCAAGCGCCGAAGCTTCAGTCAGTCAAGCAGTCGGTCCGTCAGTTTACTCTGTTTTCTCTTATCCATCCATACATCCATTCCTTCCTTCCTTCCTTCCTTCCTTCCTTCGTGCGTGCGGTTCGTTCGTTCGTGCGGTTCGTTCGTGCGTGCGTGCGGTTCGTGCGTGCGTGCGGTTCGTGCGTGCGTGCGTGCGTGTGTGCCTTCGTGCGTCCGTCCGACGAAACACGATGTTACTTTTTACATTTATAACATGCATGTACTGAACTTCACTTTTAAATTTCTATTTTTTCATCAGTTTCCCCATCCGAATCCCTGGATTTGGTAGACTGGACGTGGAACTTGAGTACATTTGCAACTGTGATTGTGAATCACCACAAAGCAGGGTAATCCAATAGTTAGAGTAATAGACGTTAAATATAAATGCTGAATGGAATATTCTGTACTTTAGGTTGAGAACAGCACTAGATGTAGTAATGGTAATGGTACCTATGCGTGTGGACAATGTTCTTGTTATGAAGGAAGGTAAGGTTTGATGCCGCAACTATCATATTGTTTTTGCAGCAAAGCAATTATTCAAGAAAAACGAACTAAAAAAGTTGAGTATTCTGACCAGCGGTACACCAAAAAATCGAATTTCATTGGCTACGAATATCATCCCACATGGCAGACGTGTTCACATGATGAAATTTGTTGCGCGCAACGTTGCAGAAGTATATCTCGATTCTACTTCTACAGAGTTGCAAGCACCGTAGCGCGCATCTGTTGCAAAGGTGGTCAGATGATGCAATTTCGCATTTGCGTGCAATAGCACCGTGTGTCCGGGAGTTTATTGTACGTTAGGCGTAACAAACTAGTACGCATACGTCTTGACATTTTGGTGGGGGGATAAACCTATTAAAAAGTTGGTAATGTTTTTTGAATGAGGGGAAAGAGAATTTTGTGCAGTGTTTTTTATCATGTGGTTTATGTTTTTTTTTTAGATACGGCGAAGACTGTGAATGTGACAGTCCTTTCGACAAGAGTAAAGACTTGTCCAAATGCAAAGCGTAAGTTACCCGTACTCTTGAAAAAAAAAATGTTCATTTCATTTTGATAAGGATTTATATGACTGTGAAACGTCACGGAACATGGCACGGAATGATGTCATCCGTGAAGCCAATCACAGCGTACGACATCAGTGTTAGCTCAATCAAAACGGCAGAACACAGAACCTTCGCAGTCACGACACGACACGTGAAAACCAATCACAGCACACGACATCACTGCTCATCCAATGAAAATGCTTTGACACGGCACCATCATGGTCACGGTACGACACGTGAAAACCAATCACAGCACACGACATCTGCTCATCCAATGAAAATGCTTTGACACGGCAACAGCTTGTACATAGTGAACATATTTCATTGTGGTCTAGCTTCGGTACAAACATCTTTTGTTCATCATGCCTTATATGGTGTTGTTTGTACCCAAGCTATTGTTTATCATGCCTTATATGGTGTTGTTTGTACCCAAGCTATTGTTCATCATGCCTTATATGGTGTTGTTTGTACCCAAGCTATTGTTTATCATGCCTTATATTGTATTGTTTGTACCAAAGCTAACCCACAATGCACCCTGTTCGTCTGTCTCAGAAAAGGTCTATGCTTTCAGTGTTATTTTAGAAATTCGATTTTTTTTTCTATTATAGAAACAACGCCACCGACGAGGCTCCCTGCAGTGGTAATGGTCAATGTATATGCGGCAAATGCATCTGTAACAGAGTAAGTTCTATTTCTTTATTTACGATTTAAATATTTGCGGAGGAAATATTCCTTTCTCAAAGGGACAGAGTGGTCTAAGAAATTTTCACACACCCCCCCCCCTTTCGCCCGTAGAAAACGGGCCTATCTTTCTACATTTGCTATAGTTTAAAATAGCTGGGCTAAATTGTTACTTTATTTTGTTTGATGTAGGATCCTCGTGGCCGTATCTATGGTGACAAGTGTCAGTGTAATGATTTCTCATGTCAGGAACACAAGGGTCTTGTCTGTGGAGGTAAATGCTTATGTATAATCATGGATTCATCATATTCTATCCCAGTCCATCCTATCCCTTCCCATCCTATCCCACTCATTCATCTTTTCTTTTTCCATTACCAGGTCCAGAACGGGGAGTTTGTGATTGTGGGGTATGTAAATGTAAAGGATTCTACGTTGGAGTCAACTGTGGTCAGAGGAACTGTTCCCTGTTGGACTTTGAATGTCGACAAGACAAGGATTCGGTAATAAAATCAACATTATTTTTTCCTTCGTGACTTGAATTTTGCTCCATAACTGTGGTTTTAGAGCCTTTTATTTCGAGGTGTAACGCTTCGAAATTTTCAACCTTTTGACGATGAGATTCTGTGTTTGAGCTACTTCTTTATTACTCTACACTCTGAAGCGTGAAGGGTGGAAAACAATGGGAATGCAAAGATAAATATTTGGTATCGTTTTTCTCACGCATAGTTCTACATTAACCAGTATAAATTTCTCATGTCAACAGCCTGTGTGTGGAGGAAGTGAACGCGGTAAATGTGAATGCGGAAAGTGTAAATGTACTCGTAAATATACTGGACAATACTGTGAGGATTGCCCGGTAGGTAGTCTGTTTGTTTTAGTGTTTTGTTGGTTTATCCGTCTTTTATTTATTTATCTCAACGATAACCCTCCCATTCATCAATCCATCCATCAATTCTTCCATCAATCCGCCCACCCATCAACCTATCCATCCCTCCCTACCTACCTCCCTCCCATCCATCTATCCTTCCATCCATCCATCCTTCCCACCCACCCACCCATCCATCCATCCATCCCTCCCACACACCCACCCATCCATCCACCCCCCCATCCATCCATCCATCCATCCATCCATCCACTTTTATAGGTTTGTATTCACCTACTTACCCATTTATCCAGTCATCGTAATCTTATTCCATTCATTCATCCCTCCACCCACCCATTTATCTTTCTATCTATCATTTCTTCATCCAATAATCCCATCTATCCATCCATTCATTTATTGTCCATTGTACATAACTCTGTATAACTATTCATCCATTCATCCAGTCATCGTATCCTAACTCATCCATTT
The DNA here is from genome assembly GCA_015163945.2 of Stichodactyla helianthus. NCBI lineage: Eukaryota > Metazoa > Cnidaria > Anthozoa > Actiniaria > Stichodactylidae > Stichodactyla > Stichodactyla helianthus. The sequence continues at coordinate 1,561 of WUAP02129121.1, read as the reverse complement.
ATCCATCCTACCATTCATCATCCAATCATTCTATCTATCCATCCATTCATTTATTGCTCATGCATCCATCCTACCATTCATCCTACCATCCATCCTACCATTCATCCTACCATCCATCCTACCATCCATCCTACCATCCATCCTACCATTCATCCTACCATTCATCCTACCATTCATCCTACCATTCATCCTACCATTCATCCTACCATTCATCCTACCATTCATCC
>WUAP02129110.1:2698-14260 GCA_015163945.2 Stichodactyla helianthus | reverse complement strand
GATCTAATTGGGCTCACAAAGTTGAAACAATAATTAAAAAGAATAGCCAATACAACGTAGAATTTGGTTGTTTTTTATGCTATAATTAAGTTTTATAGCTACAATATTTCGGCTATAAAACTTAATTATAGCATAAAAAACAACCTAATTCTACGTTGTATTGGCTATTCTTTTTAATTATTGAAATGAGAGAGAATGGGGTAAGAGTAAAACGAGAGAGAGAGTTGTTTTTTACGCAAGTATATTGTTAATACCATTTTAGCTGGTGTTTGACCACTGTACCTCGGGCGAATTTTGCTTCGATGATTAAGATATTATCATATCTCAAACTGAGCTTGAAAATGTAAACACTTATACGATGTTTATCAGAACTAATAATTTAATATCATATTTGTTTAGCTGTAGAATTAGTTTAGAATTCAATTTAGGAAGTTTTCGTTTATAATGACCGAGATAAACTAAACTTCGGGTGATAACTCATTTATCTGACGAAGACCTAGATGACAGGATAGTGAAAAAATAATAGACAAACCAAGTTTTTCTGCGCTTTTCTTAAAGCAAGCAAGCAAACAAACAAAACAAGAAAAGTACCATTGGAGGCAATTTTGTTTTTGGTAGAGTAGCGATGAATAAGGATTTTAAATGTCCTACATCAAAGACAACAAGGAAAGCTGTGAGAATTGACGTAAGACTTGCCCGCCTCAGCGGACCTTTTGCTATTTATTTGTCAAGTAAAACAGTAGTTGAAACTTAATCGAGTAGAATACCTAGAATTTACTTAATTTATTTGTTTTTATGGAGTAACCCAGTGAACTACAACGAAGAGGAATTGTCCTACGACTGAACGGGACACAAAAATGAAATCTAACTTAGTAACCGAAAACTGTCAAAAGATTATAGATAGTATCAAAATTATTCATAGTAGAATTAGAAAGTTCTAATAATGAGAGCAAAATACCTACCTGCTTTTACAGTCAGGGAAATTAAGGACACAATAGCAAAAAAGGCGGAAAAAATCAACATGGCGTCCGCTCTTCCTTGACTAGTAGTACCAATACTACTTCTTTATACGTGTTTTCAGCCAACGTAGAGTTTTACAAGACGGAGTTACTGATGGAAATCAAAGTCCTACAATGTCATATGACGTAGCTCTAGATAATATTGTAATAAGGTGATATTTTTTTAACCATTAGTATCAATAGTAACTGAAGGCAATCGGCAAAAATGTTTATATTTGCAGTTGGGATTTGTAATACTCGGATCTCACGCCGCGTTAAGCCTTTCTCTCCAAAAAACCCACTAGCAATCAACGATTTGGTTATTTTTAATATAAAAATCGACTAAAACTATAACAATCAGAATAATAAAGATTCTCAAGCCACAAAATCAAACGACAAAGAGGTTAATTTAAAGGACGCTAAGTGAAATTGCAAATTAATTAAAAACGGTGAACTATGATCTCGCTATATTTTGAGTTTTTTTTTTAATTAAAATATTACTGAATTATATTCGTACCGGCACGCAAAACAATTGCGATGACCTAGGTATTGGACAACATAAGGGATGATTTTACTTTTTCTTCCCCTAAGCTGCTCAGTGTATTTCGGCAGAATTTAAGTGTACAGAATTAAAAATATTGACCAATGTTTAGAATTTTACTGTTTTGTTTATTCGAATAAACGCAAAAATATATTATGAAAAAAAGAGAGATAAAAAGACTAAAGGAATAAATTGAAAGCAACACTTGAAAAAAAATTATTATTACATGATCACATTATTAACAAATAAGATGAAGACATTAATGTTTCAAAATATAATTATTTCGGTAAAACAGCCAAAGTTGTGGCTTCTAATTTGTTACTAGACTATCTGCAAATGAAAAAGGTTTTACATGCCAGAAAATGAGGACAAACAAACAAACAAGGAAACAGAAGGAAAGAAAAAGAAAGAAAGAAAAAGAAAGAAAAAAGCATCAGGATCCCACACGTCATGGCAGAGGTTATTCTTCGTCAATCACGTGGTCGTCTCGTGACACAAGTACTTTAATGTTTTTACTTCATATCACTGTCAAAAGAAGGCATTACTGTCGAGATGTCGTGTTTTGTGAGTAAAATCCTCCAAGTTTCACCCTCTGTAATCATTTTAATCAACTCTTTCCAGACTTTAGGTGTAATGTTTTGCATTTCAGATCACGTGTCATTTTCTTTGGTACGGAATAGTGTCATAGTAGTCAAACTGAGAGGTTAATTTAAAGGACGCTATGTGAAATTACAAACTAATTAATAGCTATAAATTTTAATCTCGCTATATTTTGAGTTTTTTTAAATTAAAATATTACTTAATTATATTCGTACCGGCACGCAAAACAATTGTGATGACCTAGGTATTGGACGATATAAAGGCTGATTAAATTTTCTCCCTCTAAGCTGCTCAATGTATTTCGGCAGAATAGTGTACAGAAATAAAAATATTGACCAATGTTGAGAAATCTACTTTTTTGTTTATTCGAACAAACACAAAAATCTATTATGAAAAAAAGAGAGATAAAACGACTTAAAGATAAATCGAAAGCAATATTTGAAAAAATATTATTACATAATTATTACATGATCACATTATTGATAGATAAAATGGTCATTTATGTTTCAAAATATAAGTATTTCGGTGAAACAACCGAAGATGTGGTTTATAATTTGTTATGAGGTATCTGCATATGAAATAGTTTTTATGCCAGAAAATGAGGACAAACAAACAAGGAAACAGAAAGAAAAAAGAAAGAAAGAAAGAAAGAAAGAAAGAAAGAAAGAAAGAAAGAAAGGAAAAAAGAGGTTGACCAATGTTGAGAAATCTACTTTTTTGTTTATTCGAACAAACACATGAAAAAAAGAAAGATAAAACGACTTAAAGATAAATCGAAAGCAATATTTGAAAAAATATTATTACATAATTATTACATGATCACATTATTGATAGATAAAATGAAGACATTTATGTTTCAAAATATAAAGATTTAGGTGAAACAAACAAAGTTGTGGCTTCTAATTTGTTACTAATATATCTGCATATGAAATAGTTTTTATGCATGAAACTGAAGACAAATAAAGAAGCAAACAAACAAACTAGGAAGCAGAAAGAAAAAAAATGAAAAAAAGCATCAAGATCCCACACGTCATGGCAGACTGGTTATCTTCGTCAATCACGTGGTCAAGACACGTGACATAAGTACTTTAATGTTTTTACGTCATATTACTGCCGAAAGAAGGCATTACTGTCGAGATGTCCTGTGTTTTGTCGATAAAATCCGTCAAGACGTTTCACCCTCTGTAATCATTTTAATCAGCTCTTTCCAGACTTTAGGTGTTATGTTTTCCCATTTCAGATCACGTGTCATTCCCTTGGGTATGGAATAGTGTCATAGTATGGAAATAAACAACTTTTTAAGTGCACTATCTTACTTAAAGATATTTTCAAACTTTTATTTTCTCATCAAAAAACAGTAAGGAACGTCCCTCTCCGGCACTGAATGGTCGTATTCTCATGACAGGTCAATAGCAAAATTTGCATCCCCCAAAAGTGCGCCATTATTTGCATATTTAAAACTGTCTCTCTATCCTAAAGTCTGCAGCAAGAAATCTCGCTCAATCCCTTTATCTGTCCTTCCTTAATTTTCGCCCCCTGACCTAAAGGTAATTTTTTAAAGATGTATATACAATTTAAGGTGGAGATTTTTAGCTATCGTCGTCCGACGAAAATTGAAAATCTTTTACTATATCCTCCGCGTCAGGCACGTTATCATTGTCATTTTGTTGCACTAGATTTTCTCTAACTTTTGGTTGAGATTTCTTTTTCCTTTTTTCTATTTTACCGATCTCTTTTCTTGATTTCTTTTGTCGCTTTTCCTTCGGTTCTTCGTCTTCATTGTCTGATTCTTCATGTTCTTTGTCTGACTCGTTGTCGTTCTGTAAAAATTAAACAAGAAAAAAAATGAAGGGTGTAAGCTATATTTAAAATCTTAACCCAACAAGGTTCTGGGGTGCTTTCCATCTTTGGAAAAACCAGAAATTCCCGTTGGAAAAATAAACGGTATGTGTCATTCCGATCGGAAAGTTCCGGAAAACTAGGGTTGCTTTCCATTTACCTGGAAAACCCGGAAATTCGGTTGGAAAAACAAATGGTATGTGTCATTCCGATCGGAAAGTCCCGGAAAACTCGGTCAACCGATCGAGGTAATCCACTTTTCCCGCTCTTTTTGGTTCTTCCGATAGACGCGTGTGCCATAGAGCAGATTTCGTATGACTGTGAAAAAGTCGCGGCACGGTCGGTCAGTGCCGTTAAGTCTGCCTTGCCGCGACTGTGATGTTTTCTAGAATTCTAAAGTTCCTTGCCGCGCCTTGACCGTGCCCGCGCCGTGTTCGTGCCACGACTTTTTCACAGTCATACGAAATCTGCTCTGTGTGTTATCCCATTCTTTTTGGTTGGAAGACACGTGTACCATTTATTGTTGTTTTTTAGGAGACAAATTTCCAACCGGATGGATTGGAAAGCACCCGTTAAATTTAATCTTCTAATGGACTTTCTAGTGATATCCGAAAACAGAGAAAATATATTCAAAAGAATGACGCGTAGTAAGGATACATAGCCCAAGTAATGGTAGGTAGGATTTTCGCGCGTTTCTTTCTTTCTTTCTTTCTTTCTTTTTTTTTCCTTCAAAAACATTAGAATATATTACATCAACTGCGTACTCTGTAGACTCTGCCGATTGTTTCCCGCCAATTTCGTAAGCATGCGCAGACAGTTTCTCCGTGTAGTTCCACTAAAAATACCTGAGGTACTGCAACTACTGGCTTCATTGTCTTCCATGTTTTATAAAACTTGACAATAGTGTTTGGCTGTTGCCTGTACTGGGCTGTCCAACTTTCCTAAAGTAAAATAAAAATCTTTTCATTATATTTTTTCTTGATAGAACCCGAAAATTCCCATGAATTTTTCTAAGATTTACAACAAGAAATGAAAACAAAATACTCACTACTTCTTTGATGTCCTTTGGACTGAACGAAACAGATGAACGACGTTCAGTCACTTCTTTTGATGTATCTTCAATCTACAAATAAAGATCGTTTTTGATTGGTTGGTCATTGACTATTAGCCAATAAAATCCCTTGTTCTAGAGATGTTGTTACCTTTTCGAGGAGTTGTTTAATTTGCTTCCTGTACTTTGGGACTTGGGTTGTCTTGATGAATTTTCGAAGCTGAAAAAATATGTTGTATTCTAGATTAATAAAGATAAAATAAGATGAATTGTCTAGAGGAAAAAAAATTATCTACTTTAAAGCCATCACGAGTGAAAGACTCCATATATGGTGACTCTGAAATGCCTTCAAATTGAAGCATTGTGATTGGATGCCATGAACTTCTTTCCTTTTCGATTGTTCAAGATGTCATTGAAAGTAAACAGTGCTGTGCACTTCACACTCGTATGGAATCTGCTCTGTTTGTTTTAAAAAAATTAACAAAATGTTCCCAGCTGCATTTAAGTATATACAATAAAAACACTTTGAAATAACTGAAACTGAAGTTGAGTACTTACTCTGATTACTGTTGGTAAGGCAATTTCAGGGAAGGATATAGAGTGTGCGTGCACCGAGAAGAACTCTAGTAACAACTCAAAGATGTTATCCATTACCGCATCCTGGAAGAAAACATGAAAGGAATCATTAGTGTTGGAGTTCCTGTACTGAATAGAAATGAGGGGATCTGGACATTAGTCAGCAAAGAAGAGAAGAATTTAGTCAAGAAAAACTTAAAACAGTTCTCACTTTACCCTCTCTCTTTATCAGATTTCCATTTTAAGGATATTAAAATCTAAAGCTACATAGAAGTTGAAACAAGTGGGCGACATCACTGAGGATTGAATCACACTAGACCTCTCGCTTAGCAAGCAGCACACTAACCAACTACACCACACTTGCTTCTGAGGGTCAAAGGAAAGCAGAGAGTAAGGAAAGCAGAGAGAAAGGAAAAAAGGAAAAAAAGGAATGGAATGATGGGCGAATAATGGAGAAAGGAAAGAATAAACAGCTAGAGGTAAAGAAGGAAGGAAGGAAGGAAGGAAGGAAGGAAGGAAGGAAGGAAGGAAAGAAGAAAGGCACAGAGAAAGGAAGGAAGCAAAAATGAAGAAAGAAAGAAACAATGGAAGGATGGGTTCACAGGAGAAAGGGAAGGAATGAATAAACAAATTAAGGATTGATGTATGCATCAATATGCGAGGGATAGAGGATGTGAGAGAAGAAGGCAAGTGAGGGGGGGAGAGAGGATTGATAGATGGATGGACAGATGGATGGATGGAGGGAGGGAGGGATGGATGGATGGATGGACAGATGGATTCTTATGGATAGACAAATGAATGATGAACAAAGAATGAACTATAACATATGTTTATTTAACTTACCTCAAAAGGCTTAGTGTGAAGAGCAGATTTGGAAACTTTAAGAATGCATGAAAAATCTAAAGGCTTAGCTGTAGACATTTTGATTTTCTTGTTAAACTCTGTGTCCAAAATCTAAAGAACATGAATATTTCAAGAATAAAATAACATTTTAAATAGAAGAAATAGACATGTTTCGATGTACTCACGTCATCTTCAGTGTAATATTATCAAACAACAAATGCAATTAAATCATTAACAGTTGAATACACTGTTTCAATAGCCCCTGGTCCAATTCTTTTAGAAATCCCATCATCTTTTGGTTGGTAGGTAGGGATACATGTATGTACTTCCCATGTAGCATATGAAACTAGACAATATTAAGGAATGCTAAATAACCTTCAAAGCACTTGGAAATTTCAATTCCTCCAACATGCGAAGAGTGTATATGTTTTCTATAAATAACGCCCAACATCCTGTCCAAATGAATGCAACATTGTTGGGCTATGCTTTGATGACCACAAAACAAAAGAAATGTTGGGACTTGTAGGCTCTGAAGTTTGACGCGTTTCAAACTTCACCCAACAACAACCAACAAGTCCCAACAACACGCAACTTTTTGGTGTTCAAACAGTGTTGGGTGTTGTTGGCCAACAATATTGCGTGTGTTTGCATGAGCCTTAAGGTACTTTACCTGTAATAGAAAAGGTGCTATTGGAATATAGGTATCTTTGGCACTGGACAGCAAGTTAAGGGAACGAATACAATGGAAACGGAGGGGATAATAACGTGCTGTTGGTAACAACCTAAAAAGAATACATGTTGGATTATTAACACAAACATGAGAAGTCTGAGCATTTAATATACAAAATAATAGAATCTGATGGTGTATCTAAATACATGTATACTTACTTTACAACTCCAAGGACAACTTGAACCAATGGATAAATCAGTGGGTCTAACACACCTTGGCACTGCACCTCACTAAGGACTCGGCACCAAAGATGAATGCAATGTACATACTGCCAGTTATATACTGACTGGAATGAATCCTAAAGTAGTAACATAGATCATGGTTAAAACAACTCCATGATGTCCTATTCCAAAAACTGTCTAAAAAATTGCATGTTGAGATTAAAAATCACAATATCTAAATGAAAAAGCAGTTCTGTAATGTGATCTTAGCATCTTTTGCCACAGAGGAAAAAATTCTTTTCACTAAGACTTTTCAGACTCCTCCCTCAATAATTCTGATCCTTCCTTCATGTTCAGTACACAGTAAATCATACTTGACAATTCAGTTGCTAGGTATAGTAAATTATTAGATGTCTTCAGATATCAAGCAAACATTTTGCTTCAAATGAAAGCTACACTGTAGGGCAAAATTTCTATGTCTTCAAATTGCACTAATGTAACCAACAGGACCGACAAAGGGAGTGCTAATAACCCATACTTTAGGTTTAAAGACTGGTGTACACAGTACAACTTTTCCTGACAACTGTCACATGTGATCTGCTTATGCCATACATGTACTTCAACACAAATTATTTCATGTAAATTAATCCCAAAACCTTTTTCTTGTCCTATGCAACAGTTGTAAGCAAAAATTGTACCACGTAAACTGGGCTTTATAGTGCAAGTATGAGGGTTCATAAAATGCAAACACCTTTGCCAGTGTTATTAATATAGGCAGAGGACTCAAGTCTATAGAATACTAATCCTACCTTTTTCTTATTCACTATTGCATTTCTCAGATGAATGGCAAGCTGCCTTATGTAGACAAAGGCATGCTGATATGTCATATGGGGGTCTAGTCTGAACACTTCAACCAGTGAGTTTTGCATGAAGGTTATCAATGGAAGGGTTCTTGGGGATGTGAATTTTGTGTTCTTGACAAAACCCAGGTACAATTGCTATGAAATAATAAAAATAATTTATTTACTGGCACCACTTTTGAATATCAATTGAACTATGTTGTTTGAAAGTCAGCATTCACTTTGACTCATCTGACAATATTTCAGTATACAGTGGATTCTAGTAACATGTACATAGGGTGAGCTGTTCATTGACCCAAACAATACATAGTTTGAGTGATGCATCTTGAAGTTATGAAGGTTTCTTCCATTCCATATGCTATTGTCATTAAAAACAATTTTTTAAAATAAACATTTTATTTTTTTACTAAGAAGGATTAAAACCTTGCTTCTCAATTTTCTGACTATGCCGCCAAGCAAAAAGCTTGAAGAAGAAGCTTTGTTCAACATCCTTAGCTTTTGTAGCTGAGGTTTTTTAAGTACTGGTGTGAAAAAATGGGAGCCCTGGGTCCAAGGCAAGAGCTTCCCATATAAATTCTGATAAAATTTCCAATTTTATACTTCATGCCATTTCTCCTGTGTCAAACATTTTGAGCTGAAAATTCACCTTCTCATCTTGAGAGGCTCTTTTTATTTTCAGGGGTTCATTTTGACAGTGGTGTTTAATTTAATGGGGTTGTGGGACTGTTGGTGCATATATAAGGCATATTATTATATGGCAAGGTAATTTCATGCCCTCTCATTGGCCAATTTGCTCTCCATAACTTACAGCACAGACTTATTTTGTGCTTACATTGCAATATAATAAACATCTTATAAACCTCTGTCCTTAAACAAGTTATGGAACCTCTGTTTTTTTTCACACTTTTTATGGCCTGCTTGCTATAACCTTGGGCTATAAGACAGTGGAAAAACTCAATTCAAAACTTACATAAGGACTGAGCAAACACAGTGTTTGAATGGTGCACATATTTTGCTTACCTTGACACAAAATTCCATCAAAGATGAAGGAAGCAAAGCCATAATTCTGTTGATTCCAAGGAATGCCATGACACGAACATGCTCACTTCCTGTTCCCCACATGCGAATCATTCTCTACAGGACACAAGCATCCAAGAAATGATGAAAGAGATACTTGAAAATGATTCATGTGTAAACATAATAAAAAATTTAATCCATAACCTCAGTGGAGTATTTTCCATATCCTCACTAGTAAGGATCGATTGATGATATCAATTCAGTCATTGCATGCATACTCAGCAGCCAAACGTCAAAGATAAATAAAAACTCTCTAAAGAGAGAGAGGAAAAACTACCAAAAAGGGGGCATTTTGTTTGACCCCTCTGAACCAACCCAAACCCCCCTAAACACAAACCTAAAATTACCATTCACAGATAAATTGTAAAATGCCTATGCCCCTGGTTAGATGTGATTGGTTTCTCACCTTAATATAACTCTTGGATATTTTTGGGTAGCAAGCAAAGTAAGCAGATAACTGATTGGTGTGTTTTAGGATAACACACAGCATAGATGGGTCTGCAAGTGTTCTAAGCAGCTGAAATAAAATCAAGCAAGAAATTTTCTATTAAGAAGCAACCTTAGCTGATGGTGTTTTTAAGATTGTCTCCCATTATCATTTTCAGCAATTATGGCAGCCTGTTTTTCATTTCTAAAGCAAATACAGATTGTTCCATTAATTCAAGTAGAAAACCACAACAGTACCTGTAGCAGATCATTAAGGTAGAACTTTAGAGGAGTCTTGACTTGATTCCATTTCTTATTACTTGATGGAAGTGTCCTTGGAAAATAACAGAACAAAAATAAATCTTGGGTTCAGGAAGTTCAAGCAAGACCCCTAATTCTGCCCAACCAATTTACAAGTACGCAATAGGATGTTTTGAAATTTAGAAAAGTGAATGGCCTGAGATCGCTGAGCAGGCAATGCTACATAAAATGGTGTAACAAGCTATAATTATTATCATAATACTTACACTTTTCCATGCTTGGTTGTAGCACCACCAATATGATGGAGTAAGACTGGGTGAACATGTTTCAAGCATAACTGGACAATACCATTAAAAACTGGAAACAAACAGTAAAATATACATTTTTAAAAGAAAAGTGGGAATATTAAGTTTACTTTATTAACAACTCTTAAAACTCCAGGGTATGTGGGCTTAGCCTCTAACTCAGGAGTTTCTTGTTTTGTTATGCTAATTTTTGCTTTTGTTTTCCAAACTCGGAAGTGAGTTTGGAAAACAGCCTGCATATACTGGCCTTTTAAGAGTTGTCAATAGAATGGAAACCATGATGTCACAAATAGATAGAGAAGGTTCATAACAGATAGATTAGAGACCATTTACTTTTAATAGGGAAGCTAAGGGATCTTGTGGGCTTAGGGTAGTGGCACCTCCCAAAATTGAATACAAATGGTAAGGGTCAGGTAAAAAAGTTTGGTCACATAGGCAGTCAAAAAACACTGTATCAAGAAGGAGAGCAGGTAAACAGAGATGGGGGTAAAGTGAAATTGTCAAGTCTAGGTTCCATGTCTCACCTTCATTCCCCTCAACAGTGAATACCAAATGCTTTGGTGTCTGGTTATCTGTGGTATTGTCATCCAAAGCCCCATGTACTGCTGATCTGAAGGCTTTGATCACTTGGTGTAAGCCATGAAGTGACATTTTCTGAATATCAATGAAGAAAGATTAATGAGAAGCAGGTATTGATGGTATGACCTGCAGAAAATTAATGGCAAATCATCAACAATACTGTGCCAGTAATGTATCAGACTCTCAGTGTTAAAAATTTGCAAAAATATCATACTTCCCATTGGAATATCAAGAACATAATTTAAACCAGTGATTACTTAAACCCTTAAAGATAATGATTATCCAGTAAAGTTTCAGCTGAAATAAATTCAGGAAGATTTTTGTACAAGTCCCCCTTCAATAAATCAGCAATACATCAAAAGTTCCAGTATAAAATATCATGGTACTACACTTTAAACGTGAGTGAGAAATGATGAAAATTTGGTCATTAAGTTTGAACATCTAGCTTTTAATGTTTCTAAGAGCAACTGGTACGATAGCATGTGAGAGTGATCACTTCTGATTGGCTGATTTTGTTTGGGCTGAAATATTGAGATTCAGTGAAACAAAATCAGCCAAAATCATCTCCATGATCAGTCTCATGCCTTATATGCCCCTAAGGGATATGAGAACATAGAAATAATATCAATAATACTATTCTAGATGATACAAGCCAGCAATATTTGTTTTTCAGAATATTTTGTACTCTGACATGGCATAATTTGAATTTAGGAGA
>WUAP02129099.1:0-14261 GCA_015163945.2 Stichodactyla helianthus | reverse complement strand
GATATACAGACTCCTCCACGCTTATGATTTTCTATTGTTTTGGCCTCATTAATTATTCATGAGTATTATAAGTAATGGTACAAATGAAACATGTTGTTGCTATAGAGTTCATTGAGTTAAATATATCATTAAAATTTTTCTTTCATTTTTCAATAACATTTGTATCTCCAAACTCTTCAATCCTCAATCCTCCAGTTTCGAGTCTCAGTTATACAGGGTTAGCCTCGTTTTTGTGTAGAATATTCACGCGTTTCAGTGAAGGTCTGTGGAATTTCCAAGTGTTTGTATTGTTAAAGTCGTGCATTCTTCGATCTATCTTTGTTGTTTATGAATATTTTGACACTGAAATGAGGCTAACCCTGTAGAAATAGGTTTCTGATCAGGAAACACAGCGTTATTCGGCGAATTCGAAAAAGGTCTATTAAAGTCTCAAGCTACCTGTAAGATTCTTTGGGAGCACAAAAGACGTATACTCAAAATTAACTCGATCGGTCTTTGAAAATGTCTAATGAAAAGATCGCATGATGAAATCCTAACAAAAATAATCTACATAACACAGCTGCGATAAGACATCCGGTAATAAGTAAGCATATGGCATAAAGCTTTGACACAAAATAATATTCAATAACGTTGTCAGTTCTTAATTGTTTTACAGAAGTGATTGTTTCCGCTTTAAAATGAAATTATGCGAAAATCCTTGTCCCTCCCGCTATTTTTTATCTTTGGTTTTAATTCATAGTTTCTTCTTCTGTCCACAAGAATTATTACATGTTCAGTTATGAGCTTTTAAGGCCACTGAACAGTTCTGCTGTTGTCATATGAAGGATCTCCCGGATTTCCGACATTGTCTTCTTTGTTTGTGTTTCCGTTTTTGGGTAAGTGCTCATGTCATGCTTTACTACTCAAGTTTAATTAAAACCCTGTTATTTTGTCGTTTGATACTGCTGTTGTTACTTTTACTTTGCGACTTCTGTAACCGGGACCACTTGGACAACGATAACCAATCATAACGAGGAATAAAAACAAAGCATCCCAGCTTCGGGTACTTGAGCCAATCAGAAGCCAGCAGGAAACAACAGCACTTGGGACATGAAAAGAAAATAATCTGAAAAAAATCAAGTCATTGATAAAATTATAATTATAATCAATACTTTTTTAAGTCAGTTTTAACCCTTTCTATTATATCCATATAATCATCATATTCTAGAGGTTTTTTTTAAAAAGTTATTATTATTATTATTATAAGATTGTCTCCAGTTATGGGATGTTCCACTGGGTAATATCGTTTGTGTCTCAGCAACTCCCCGTAGCTTAGAGACACAACACCTTCCGCAACAGATGGGCAGTTCCAAGAATGGCCGATAATTGCACACTTCCAAGGAAGTCAGTCAAATCTAACTTGGAAAACCAAGCCTTTGAACTTTTCGATATGCATCCAAGAGCACCAATCACAATGGGTATTATTGTGACTTTCGAGGCTCCATAAATCCTCCTAATTTCAAATGCCAGTTCCTGGTACTTCTCAACCTTCTCTTCCTCAGTCCGGGTGATGTTCTGATCCGCTGGCACAGCAATATCAATAAGTGTCCATTTCTGTGTATCTTTATGCACTATAGTAATATCAGGCCGATTATGCTTCAGTACTTTATCTGTGTATTATTATTATTATTATTATTATACAATATTATTATTAAAGTTCTGATTATATTATTATTATTATTATAAATAATATAATAATAATATAATGATAATATAATAATAAATAATAATATATACTTTATTTAAAAAAATATTTTATTATTATTATTATTATTATTATTATCGTAGTAAATACAACTGTATGCGTCCATACTACCTAATAGCCACGGAAACTTCTAATTAACCGAGTGCGAGGTCTTTACGGGAAAATATCAGGTCTTGACAGTGCGGACCGAGCCGTTAGGTGAAGTCCGTACATGAAAGACCGAGGTCTGATATTTTCTCGTAAAGACCGAGCAAACGAGGTTAATAAGAAGTTTATTATATAGCATTTAGCATTAAAACTATTTTCAAACAATTTTGGTAGAAACTGGTTGTACAGCGCGTGAGAGTCATTTGTAACACAACATCCAGTCATGCGCACTCAATGAATTTCCATCTAAAAACTTGGCAAAAAAGCAGCTTTTTAAAGGAAAACTTGAATGGAAATGCGAATTACGATTCCAAAGGGTTTATTCAGAACGAAGAAATTCTGCTCTGTAATGTTATTCACTGTGAGAATCCAAGGAAAAGTTTCTGGATCGTGCCATGTGCTCGGGACGCGACGATTCATATCAATCTTTGTTGATGCCAGTTCTGTGCCTTATCACATTGGATCAAAGTTGAATTGAACCGATTTAAACGGATTCTAGAGAGTCTACAAGCCAACTTATTTAGGCAGAACTTCCCACGCACCTAGTGCCAAGGTGTGTGTGAGCTTACTCGTTGTCAGTACATTTTTTTAGAGGAAAAATTCGAGGAAAAAGCTTGGTGTGTGAGCTAGCTCGTTGTCAGTAGATTTTTAGATTTTTAGATTTTTAGAAAAATTTAGTGGCCTTCTGCAAACCTATGTTTTTCTTTTTATGGGCTGAAGAACGAACTAAAAACTGTTTTTCAACTTGAAATAAAAGAGCGTTTGGAGACCATTGCTTTTCTTCTGCATAGTCTGAAAGACTCGAGGCTGTTGTTATTTTGTTTCTCTCTTTGGAGTTTGCCAATCCTTTAAGGATTTGGATATGAAATGAAAGTTAAAAACAGGATATTCTTGGGGTCACATTGCTAGTTTTGGATATTTCTATTACGGTGGCCCATTGATGCAAAACACAAACGCAAAACCAAAAACAACGCAAAACCAAAAACATTAACGCAAAGCCAAAAACACAAACGCAAAACCAAAAATACAAACACAAAACCAAAAACAAACATAAAGCCAAAACACAAACACAAACACAAAACCAAAAACAAACATAAAAGTTGAAGTCCCACAATGCCTTGAGGTTTATGGCTAGGTTCCTAAGCAACTTCTCCAAAATGGCGGAAGAGCTACAAGAGGCCATTGTGTATTATTTTAGAAAAGGTTATGATTATAATACAATCCTTGATTTTCTTGTTAAGTTCCATGGCATCCATATTTCCAAACGAACTCTTCAAACCCGTCTAAAAGAATATGGATTACGTCGACGTGGATTAGCCATAAAATGACGATGAAATTCGCGAATTCGTGAAACGTGCTAGATGGCAGTTGACGCTTATTGGGATATAGAGCTATGTGGAAAAGACTGCGCTCGAAATATGGAATACACGTGCCGCGACTAACCGTACTTAGATCCAGAAGGATCGCTTCTTAGAAAGGGACATAGGGTTAGAAGAAGAAAGTATTTGAACCCCTGGTCCAAACTACTGTTGGCATGTTGATGGGTATGATAAACTAAAGCCATTTGGGTTTCCCATCCACGGCTCCATAGATGGTTGTATCATGTGGCTGGTTGTTACAAGAACTAATAACAACCCCAAAGTGACATGTAAATTTTTCCTTGACTGCATAAAGGAAGTTGGAGGGTGTCCAACATTACTTAGGACTGATAGAGAGGAACAGAAAATGGCATAATGGCTACTGCACAGTGTTTTTTACGTAGTGCTGACTCGGATACATTATCAGGCATTCAGGCTCACCGTTATGGATCTTCTCATTCCAACCAGCGCGTTGAAGCTTGGTGGGCCATGCTTCGTCGTTCCTGGCCATCTTGGTGGATAGACATTTTTAAAGATTTAGTTGATAAGGGACTTCTGGACACAAGTAACACTCTTCAACTTGATTGTCTGTGGTTTTGTTTTAGTGATGTGTTACAGAAAGAACTTGATGATGTGAAGGAATCATGGAACAATCACTATGTTCGCAAATCACGACATCATACTGTCCCTGGTATTCCAGAGAAACTGTTTCACTTACCTGAGTCTGTAGGTACAAAAGATTACAAACATCCCTGCATGCGCTTCTCAGATATAATTGCAGTTCAGAGAGAAATTCAAACCCCAATCCAAGATGAGGATAAGAAGCTTTATCAAGAATACTTTTTGTATACTAGCAATACATTGGGTATAAGAAAACAACAAACATGGAAAAGTGCACAAGCCATCTATGAACAATTTTTAAAAAAGGCACAGTGAGCCTGTGAATTTTTAAAAGTTGTTCACTGATATACTCTTAGGCCCAGTTCAGACGTCAAACTTTTACCGCATCAAATGCATTGAAAACAGTGGGTAATTAGGCAGTCTTCTTTGATGTCATTAGATTCGACGTGGCAAAAGCTCGACGTCTGAGCTGGACCTTAGTGTTATTGTAAGTTGCTAGGAGGGGGGAAGAGGGTTCCTCTTACCCATTTTTGAGACAAGGAAGGAACTGCAGTAAGGTTTCTCAAATTTAACTAATTCAATAACAAACCTCAATGTGTAGCTCCAAAATTATCCATTCCCCCCACTAATGAGGGATTTTTTAGGCCCCGGAGCCGGGGGGGGCTGGGGGACTGCAGCCCCCCACTTTTTGCGCAAAAAATACGAAAATAGCTCTTTTTCTTTTTTCAATATCCTTAATTTTCAAATGCCAGCCCCCCCCACTTTTCAATATGCTCCGCGGTCCCTGCTACCCCACCCTCAGAAATTCCAATTTTCTTCCATACAAATTGCTGGTTTGCAGCTGGTTTACAGTTGGTTTACAGCCTTCCATACGCTCCCGTTTCTTGATATTCTTTACGGAACCAAAGGATAGATCATTATCCCTAGAAGAATGGGTCTTTAGGAATTCTTGAAAGGTGAGTGGCTTGCCATGAGAAGATTTACTAGTACTCGCTTCTCCCAAGAGAAGTTCCACGCCACGATCGGCAAAACATTGCTTTATCATCGGCCGAATAATGACCACTACATTTGTGGCAAAACTTCTGAATAGTAAAAATATTTATTACTTTTGTTATGCTACGCTTTGTAGAAATTGATAGAACTATTGATATTATCCGAATAATTAACGTTGGTTTTGACAGTTATCAAAATTTATTAGGAGTTGGTTCTTGCAAGTGCGGAGCCAAATGTTGTGTGGTAATAACCAGCTAAATAATACAATTACCAGTAAGGAATTCGGGTTAATAATTGTGAAACCTTATTGAAGTTATTCACCCTAGAATTTGGTAAAACTGAGATTAACGTAATCCTTGAGATCGCTGCAGTTGGTATTTCGCAGTTTTATATTAATCGATAAAGTTGTCATGTTTTATGCACCCTAGGGGATAGAACAGTTTAAAATAACTTTGTGGTTTATATCTTGGTTATATCTTGTATTGTTAATCTTTGTAATGATTATTGTATTAACTGAAACCACACGTTATATTAGTGGTCTGGCAAAGACGTTGTCCTAAAAACTCTAGAGTATAAATAGGATGTATGTGATGTGAGAAGTTAACAACAGCAACACACAAAAATTAGCAAACGTGTGCAAGAGAGCAAATAAAAAGTGGAAAAGGTACGTCCCAGCCTCATCCTGGCCTAGTCTGACACTTTATCGTACGCGGTAAGAAATAATAAACTAACAGCTAAAATACAAAGCTGAGATTAAGATTTTAAATTTACATACCTTCCCTTAACTTCAATTACTGCGAGTTTCTAGCACATGTGCTGCCTAGATTGTATCCGGTCATTTCCAGTACCTCCTCTGCTTAACCCTGGAGGCCCAGTAGCAATTGCTCGATTGCAAACATTCCCAGGAGGATCAAAAGACAAAGGCATGGTGGCCATGTTGGTGGTATAGACAAAAGGACCTAATGAGAAATCTTTTGGTTAAATACCACCAACATGGCCGTGATGACGTGACGTGCAATCGAGCAATCGCCTTTTGCGTTTGTGTTTTGGCTTTTGTGTTTGTGTTTGTGTTTTTGGTTTTGTGTTTTTGGTTTTGGTTTTGTGTTTGTGTTTGTGTTTTGGCTTTGCGTTTGCGTTTGCGTTTGCGTTTGCGTTTGCGTTTTTGGTTTTGTGTTTGTGTTTTTGGTTTTGCGTTTGTGTTTTTGGTTTTTACGTTTGTGTTTTGCATCAATGGGCCACCGTATTCTATGGATATTTCTGTAGCAGTCGGACGTCAAAGCGCGCTCTCCCTAAATCAACGGTTTTGCATTTTACTCCCAAAAAGAGCCGTGTATTGCTTTACAGCTACGCTACCATTTTAAAGACTCTCAAGGTCATTGATATCCTTTATTCCAAGGCTCTCGCAGTGTTAGAGTCTCTGGCACTTCGTCAAGAATAACATAGGTCTGGGGTCGAGAGCGCAATGGTGCTCGTTTAAATTCCTAGTTCCGCACGCGCGAAAATCGAATATTTAATAAGATACGTGACATTTATTTCACTTGGACACCGTTATGGGAACGACTGTATTTCCTTTCCATTATACTCTTATTTTCTCAATCTCCTAACGTTCTTTTCACCTTTTTTCCTTTCCTTTTCCAATTAGAAAAGGATAAATTGTTTTCAAATACATCTTAGAAATGAGAATCGTTCATCTGTTTCAGTTGGTGTGCCTGTAAAACCAATCCATGTTAAACCAGCCCTTGAAGTACAGAAAATTGAAAACATCCAAAGATGTCTTGATGTGCTCACTAGACACGGTATTCCCGTGCAGGAAGTCTTCCCGGAAGGTATCTGATATATCTTTCAATGTCCAATTCTATTGGTCATTCTAGTTTTCTAAAGTCAGCTTGGAGTGGATGGTTTTCACTTTGAGGGATTACGGTGAAACTATTGCAAATTACCTTACCAGTTTTATAGTTTGTCATTTAACCCCTATATTTTTCCCGTTACGTTCTTGTCTATGTTATGTAGTTTTTATCAGCTGTCATTTCAAACCCTTCTCCATGCTCATCTCCCATAAACCCTCTGGCCTTGTAATATTATAATAGTATAGTATGCGCATGTCAGATGTCCATTGACACCAATCGTAGCCATTCTAACCTTCTCCAACATGGATGAAAAAAACCATGTTTGGTTTATAGTCACCAGAGAAACAAGACCAGCCACTGATCACGTATATAGCAAGGGTCTGCTTACACTTACAGGTCACAACAGTTAATCTTAGATCTAGGAGCCGAGTATCCTCTCTCTTAAAGAATCCTAGTCAACCACAATGCATTGCACACCAAAGATAGCCAATTCTCTGTCAATCCATTTTTTCTGCCAAGCAAAATGGCGGCTCTGGAGGTAAAGCTGTTTGAATCCATTTTCATCGATCTTGTTTTTCATGCTGGCGCATTTACACCCATCAGAATATATTCATACATTGTCAGTTAATCTTTTAACGCAGATTTTTAAAGAGCAGCGAATCTAAGGTATGTCAACAATAACAATATAGGTGCACAAGGTATTGTGGTCATGACTAGGATTGTTTAATGTCTTCAGGCCAGCTGACCCGTAAATGCTTCGAGCTGCTGTTTTCCTCATGACTTTATTTAGCTTTATTTTGACATTCAGATATCGTGGAGCAGAACACCAAGGTCATATTGGTATTGTGTAAATGTCTGAGAAATCATTTTGGTTCTAGTGCAGGTATATATAGGCCTTATATAAAACCAAGTATAATAACCTATGATCAGCATAAGGGTATACACTGCTTTTTACGACCCATAAAGCATTTCGTTATTAGCATCAAATTTGAGGGGCAGTTTGCATAAACGCACTAGTTTTCATGTGCAGTGAAGGATAACAAGTTATTGTATTCATGCAAAGTGCTCCTCAAAGTCGAGAATAAGAAACCAGTGAATAGTTTGCGTATGGCTGTGAAACGACAAGTAACATCACGGTACGAAATCCGTTGATCCAAGAACAGCGCAAGAGATCACTGCTCATCCAATGAAAATGCTTTATCACGATCACGGCATGTCAGTACCACTAGGTTTGGCTCATGGTTATAGGAAAAATGTTTCATGACAGAATGGTGTCTGTTGTACATAGTGATGGAAAGTTTGTAGTGCATAATTATAACTAATAATAATCCAAGTATAAAATGTGTGTTGTCGTAATGTCGATGGCTTTTCACGATACGAAAAACGCATTGTGATTAGAAAACAATGGGAAGCCATTTCAGTGTTACTGCGCATACCGTACCCTGTACGTGCTGTAAGTAAGTACCGTACGTTTCCCACTTATACGAAAACCGCTCTATTAAATCTTAAACAAATAAAACCAGATGTTGAGTTGGTTTAACCCTGTTTTGGCTTTCATAAGACTCTCGAGCCGTCATTGAGTACCGATGCAGGATTTACAAGACAACCTTTCTTGAAAAAGTAGTACACCAATCATAACACTGTCCTAGAGTGCATACCATATATATGTGAAAAACTTTATAAGAAACTGCACAAATTTGCACAAATTAGTAAGGCTGCATTCATAATGTATGGCTGGGGGGGGAGTTGGCAGGTGAAATTCAGGGGGGATCTGAAAATCCTAAGTTCAGAAAAGAGTTCTATACAAAGCTTTGCACTAATTTGTACAATTTGTTAGTTAACTTTTTCACGGATATATGGTATGCACTCTACTTGAAGTCACTGTTTGTGGATAAAGTCTTTGTTGGTTTCTTGATCCTAAAAATATTTTAATGATTTATGCTGTAGGTTCTCGTAGAGGATCATCAGAATTCCTGTCTAGTGGTGGACGAACACCATCCTCTAGACCAGAACATGTAACCACTGTCAGTCCACGAGCACCATACACGACTAAACGTGATAAAGACAGCAGAACATCTATTCCAACAACGTCTTGTTTTGCAGTAATGGACAGCGAAGATGTTGCTTTATTTGACTGGGTGAGGCAGATGACTGGACAAGTCGTTGAAGATTATAGCTGGTATGATGACTATTTAGTCGTGGAGTGGATTTTGTACATGAATGGGAAAAGGCACGGCAAATTCGTAGTGCAATGTAGTTGAATCATTTTTTACCGTAACTATGCGACGTTATTCGATTATTCACACATACTTCAGTCAGTGCTAAAGCATGTCGTACCGTGTACGTGCTGTGAATCATTGCCGTACGTGTTAGTCCTACTCATACGAAAAACGCTCAAAGTACCGTAACTTTATATTATATGAACTCGTAACTTTGCAGTTAAAAAGGCTTTTTAAATGACTGAGGGCCATTATTTTATTTATCTTGGAATTTAAGGTTAAGTACACAAAAATCCAAACTTAATGACGGCGTCCCTTCAAAGAAATACCAGCCATTTTTAACTCACACTGGCCGAAATAGCCTTGTTTTCGAAACCGCGCATCTCGGAAAACGACAACTAAATTATAAAGGTGCTGCATTCTCGAAATCGCATTCTTAAAGTATATAAAATACTCCGCGCTCTGATTGGCTCTTGGCCATGTTTACATGAATGCGATTGGCTGAGATAATCACTTAGCGCTCGTAAGGAGAATCTAGAGTTTTATAATTAAAAAATTTATTACCTGCGTTAAATATATTAAATATTTTATATAAAACAAAGTTAATAGAATGAGATGGTTATGAAACCCATTGTTCTATCTTTTTGTTCACTTTTTCCAACTGTGACCGTGCACAAAACAAAAGCATTCCTACATATATCAGACAATCAGCCAATGAAAACATTTGGGTCAGGTCAGTCAAGCATAATAAATGAAGGTAAAACAAAAGATTGTGCATGGTCAAAACTGTACTCAACCTCCATGTTTGCTTCATTGTCAGTCCCTTTGAAGTTTGCCGAGTTTCATAACCATTCCCCTTTATTATATTAACTTTGATATAAAACGGACAGGCAACGTAGCCTAATGTAAATACGATAGTTTGGAAGGAGTCTCGAGCTCTGTGGAAAACATTGCCTTATGCTCGGATAGACAACAGCTCTCGTCGTCTCTCAAACCTTTTGTCGTGTTTACACCAGGCTATGTCAACAAGGAAAACGTTTTCTATTTGTTTTTAAATTGTCATTGTTCAGTTTCCAGGATGGCCATATCTTATGTCTACTCGTAAACAAATTGACTGATGGAGCTGTGCCTGGTGTCGTGAGTATCAATGTCAATAGAGCTCTTTACTCTGGGCTTATTGGGTTTGCTTTTATCAGGGGGCCTGGGTAACAAACAATTAATCCTGGAGTACTGGGAACAAGCTTACAAGCTAGTTTGATTAAGACCTGAAGACCTATGGTCCATGAAACCCCATCACGAGAAAGAACAAATCAAGAATACCAAGTTTACTAGGTGCGCTAATACATGGACAACAAAATCGTGCAAATTGTCATGCAACATTGTTGAGTTGCAAGTTGCAGAGTAAATGTTGCTCGTATTACCACTCCGCGCGCAATAAATTTTCTTTGTTGCGAAAAATAGAGATGGCTTCTACTTTGTGCAACAAAGAAAATTTGTTGCGCGCGGAGTGGTAATACGAGCAACATTTACTCTGCATTTTGCAACTCAACAATGTTGCATGACAATTTGCACGATTTTGTCGCCCGTATTATTAGCGCACCCTAAGTTACGTGACTTTTGGTTAAAAATCAAGGAATGCAGAAGCTTTATGAAAACGTTGAAAATCACACTAAGAAATGTATCAGGTTTCGGTAAACAGTATCTGTCCACATTCTCTAGAGTATTTTTTAAAATTTGAATATCGCTTACTATGCACTTGTGCACTTTTCATTTGATGGGCTTTTAAAAAAGTATCACCTTAAAAATTCATACTCAGTCCTCCCACTGGTTTCCGTAGCAACAAAGTCGGAACAAAATATCAAATTGTTTTCTTGAGTTAGTTAGCCCTCTAAATAACAGCAAGAAATATGCCAGTCAAGTTAAAGAGTACGATATTTGCTTGTATGCGAGAGAGAGAGAGAAAAATCAAGACAATAATTTGTTTCCAGGTCAGTACGTTCGCACGGCAATCCGAGAACAGTGTCCAAACATCTTGATTGACCGTAACACAAAGTATACCACGTGACGGCTAGCGACGAAAAGTGAATAGACCTTATTCGCTTGGGCGTATTTGTTTTCCCAATACAGGTCACGTGTCATTCTTTTGGGACTTTTTGCTTTGTTTAATGGTAACGATTGAGAAGATACATTAATATGGATAAACCTCAAACAAAGAATCGTATTCCCAAGAGGTCTGTATTGGGAGAACATTACGCCAAAGCGAATAAGGTCTATTAACATTTAGTGTTCTGCACGCGCAAGTACTAACAGTCTAACGAGAGCTACTTACATGTACTTAAAATAATAAAGAGATGTAGTAATACAATCTTATTTCATTATTATTAGGTGTTAGAGCATGGCCTTCCATCTGAGAAAGTGAATCTTGCGTTAATGTTTGCAGAGGAAGAACTCGATGTTCCAACTGACCTCAGCTCTGATGATGTCATGAATCTCAGCGATAATGTCGATAAAATAGCATCGTTTCTGAAAGCACTCCGCCAGGTATTCCTCAATCAAGAACAAGAAAACCAACATGAAAGAGAAACAGAACTCATAGTAGGATCAATAATTCAAGAACATGGGGCAAATGTTGAACAAGGAAGTGTGTGCCTGCAGATTAAAAAAGGTCGAAGAAATTCGTTTTATAGCGTGGCTTCGGACAAAGGTGGTCGTCAATTAGATATGAACGTCTTATATTCTGGTAAAGTTGGCGAGAAAGATAACTCAGTGCTTGCTCTAGATAAAATGTCCCCAGAGTCACAGGGACGCGAAACTTCTGAAAAAAGAAATCGTACCACAGAAAGCAATTTTCCGTCGCATCTTAAAGACAGCATTAATGAAATACCACGTGACAACCTATTGGCCAATCATATTGGAGATACTAGTTATTTTTTCGAAGAGTTATCGATACCTGTGGAGAATTCCTACAGAGATTCCTCAACGCCACAGGAATCTGTTTTTGATTCTGAAAAATTAAAACTCCGAATGATGCCGCACGCGACAAAGTCATGGCAGAAAGAGCGGGAAAATGCTAAACTACGATTGGTTGATTTAAGCAGCCAATTGCAACGTATAAAAGAAGAATACTTTAGACACATGAAAGCACAAAGAATACCAGATGAAAATGAAAATTGGACGCTGAATTTCGCACCTGAGACGATTTCGACAGGAAAAAATAGCCATCATCTTAACCTGGAACCTAGTACCGTCGACCATGCAAGTGTGCCCCGGTCAACTACACCAGAAGCACTTGTAAGGAACTCTGGTGGACAATTAACGAACAGTTCATGTTTGTTGGCTTATAGTAATGTAAAGAAAGGAACATTACCACCTTACAGAACATGGTCCAGGTATAAAAACACTGAAGGTGACAGATATCGCTACTGCTGCAAGAAAAAGACTCTTAACCTAGATAAGAGAACTAATGCCACCATACCACGCATGTCCGAGTCTGAGGTGACTGTAGATAACCAAAAGGATGATGGATCGACGAACACAATGAACGACTACCAAGATCACCAAAAAGCGCTTGCAAAATACGGTTCTAGATCTGATAAATCTTTAATAAGGTAGGATTTCATAATTTAAAAAATGCATTAAAAGAAAAAAAAAAACAGTTTAAAAATTTGCTCAAAATTAACCTTGCTCAAAATATGATGTCAGCGATTATCTTAGTCTTAAATTCTTCAAGAAAGGCGAAGTTTATGATGGCTTCGGGGAACTTTAAATGCCAGAATAAATATTTTGGATATAAGGTTAAAGCTTATCTTAGTTGGTCTTGCTGGCAGTCGACTGTTTCTGAGATTGTGGCCAGAAACGTAAAGGACTATTTTCCTTGACAGATAATGAGAATCTTTCCTTAAAAAATCCTTCTTATTAATTACTTGTAAACCGCACTGTTAACTCATTAATTTTATCTCCGAAGCTTTTTCCAGTCTTAGCCGAAACCGTTGACTCGGCAAGATCAAGAGAAATTTTTAGCCCTAGATTCCAAAATATTCACTATGTTATTAAAAGTTGACCCGGGCAGGCGAATCATTCCTACTTCGAGAGTCTACAGGAGAAAAAGTTAACCCGAGCAGGAGGGTTATACCCTAGCAAGCAGACTGGGAAACCCTGCTGCTAGGGTGACCGGGGTCTCCTGGTAATACCACTGATAAAAATAAGAGGAAAATGCTAACGTAACGTCCTTGTAATGAGGCTCTTATAATGACAGGGCTTCCTATTGTGTGTAAGTCAACAAATCATAGTCATAGCGCGTAGTTACGGCTACGGTTACGGTTACGGTTACAGTTACGGTACGGCTACAGATTCGCATTACCGTTTCCCATTCATACAAATCCGAAATCCACTCTATATAAATGTGGAATCAAAATATCAAAGATAATATTCCTTTTTGCAGTCCTCAAGAGAGAAAAGTTCAAGAAATCAACTCTCGTGACAAAGATGACAGACAAAGCGTTAGCAGTCAAAAGACCAGCGGTAAACCCCTTTACGGTATGACAGCACTCGTTAGGCTAAGCTCTAAGAAAGCCAATGCAGTGTCAGACACTGACAGTTAACCAACCAATCAAATGATACCGTTAATGGCGCCCAATTGAGAACGTTTTAACATATTAAATGAAGCCAATAAAGTGTTTTGAAGTAGCGAATAGGAAGAACTTTATCTCTGTGACTGTTGTTTTGTAATCAAACGTAATTCATCATATTTCAAACCAACATTGTTAATATGAATTTCGACAAAGGAAAGCTCAGTTTATATTAAAATACAACTCGTATGCAAGGGGCAAGTGTTTTTGACACTAAGCGGTTTAAGGTTTGGAAACCTGTTGATCTGTGGCATTGGTTACCCAGTCTAATGATATAATGGTGTAACTTTCTGGCTTTAAGACAACTTGGCCTACATGAAGAAGATTTCCTTGACAAGGTTTTCCTACACAAGCCTTCTTAATACAAAGTTTGCACGCTAGTTTTTGAACAATGAAACTTGCGAAGGAAAAAAGGAAAATTTTCAGCTTCTACGAGCAAAACATCTTATCATGGGAAAACTCGTTCCTGTAGAAGCGACCTGGAGCTGTACCGATGAAAAAGGACAGACGAATGAACGAAATGACGACTCGATTGATATAAACACTAACTCAACTAGTAAGCTTATAATATATTACATCGGGCAAATAAAATAAAAAAACTAAACGGCAAACATTTTCGATACAATATTTTAAGAGGCAGTCCGCGTAAGAATCGACCACTCAATTTTGATCAAATTTTCGATTTCCTTCAAACTTTCGGTACG
>WUAP02129088.1:0-13879 GCA_015163945.2 Stichodactyla helianthus | reverse complement strand
TTAGCCAATCATAAAGCAAGCACGTGATATTTTTTTACCTAACAACATGCAGGCCTGACCTTGACAACATGATGTTAGTTGATTTGCACATGGCGCGTCAGATTTGATTAGCCAATCATAAAGCAAGCACGTGATATTTTTTTACCTAACAACATGCAGGCCTGACCTTGACAACATGATGTTATGACATCATAAGTATATTGTTTGTACGTTGAAACTAATCGATAAAACTCTAGACGTTCCAAGCTCAACCGAAAAGCGCAGTATGTAGCTAGTTTTTCATTCCATTTGCATAGCAGAACAAAGAAGAAATCCCAACCTACAGGCAAGGAAAACAGAAAGATTCCCGCCTGGTCAAGTCCTGAGGCATCAGATGTGGTATGATAGAATAATAATCAGACTTCTTCATAAACGTGTAGTTAAGGCGCGAGCATTCGGATAGCTGACGCATCTTACGTAAGCTAATTATTTCTATGATGATGCACCAACGTCCCGAAAGCTCTGACCGCAATCAATAGATCTTTGCTTGAATGACTATGAAACGATGGTTTCACGTCGAGGTAGGAGTAGATAACTGTACTGCATTTTATTTACGCCAACGTCGATTTAAAACCATTGTTTTATAGTCGTTCAAGGAAATTTGCCTTTAAAGGTTTATTGCACATTTCACATGGACTAAACTTTGTAATAAATGTTTAACGAGAAATATACTGAATACATTGTGTGTAGTAGTAGTGACAAGAAATATACTGAATGCTCTGTGTGTGGTAGTTGTAGAATTTAATACATGGTTTAACCTTTTGATTGTGCATTTTTAGGGGAGCTACAAGGACCTGCGGATAACCAATGCACTGTATCCTTGTTATATTTATCATGACCTTATCTAGCCTGTATTCACGAGAGAAAACACGGATACTACGCATTGTATAGAGCAATCCATACGCAAACTAGTGGTGTAATGCCCGGGCGTGGAAAGTCGGAAGGATAATAAAATGAGGGCGGAGAGTGTATCTTCTTACATCACAACTATGGTAACTTAGATGCTGACTTAAGTGACCAGAGATCACTGACCATATCATGTCTTTAGTAGACAGGAAATACTGACCTTCTCTGACTGTGCTTGACGCTAACTAACTGAAAAGGTAAATGCGCAAATCTCTTTTTTAGCACAAGTGTAACAATGGTTTCTAGGTGAGGCTAAAGTAGACAAAAACACTAAATATACATATTTGTCTGTTCCAACCTTGGCGCAAGCCCTTGTGAGCTATATTCCATGTATCTACGTGTTAGTGATCCTTGATAATGTGGTTCAGATATTCTAGCACGCCAGAGAATGGAAGAAGTCACTCGCGCACCAAGTCAAAACGTCATACAAAGGCTAGTCGTTCACCACCACGCGGTAAGAGTGCCCCTTCAAGAAATATGGTTTGATTGAACAGGTTTTATTATGAGAGCTTTAGTGTTTTACAGGGATTTCCGCGCATTATCAGAGGGAACTCGTAGTAGCAGCACCCCTTGGATACCAGCCATTGGCTGAATGGGTTAACCCCCCTGGATACCAGCCATTGGCTGAATGGGTTAACCCTTGTGAAAATAAAGATGCTGTTATCTTACGCTATTTATCTTCTGAAACAAAGCTTGAACACTCCAAGCAGAGAAACCGCTCCCAAACTTATTCGTGTCTTGATATTTTGCACAGAAATCGAGGACTCCTTTAACCGTTCTGCAGAAATGATGGAAATTGACGCACGCCTCAACGCACTTCAACACTTCATGAAAGCCAATCTACAGTAATGAAATCTTGACCAATCACAAAAAGCTACACATAGACCACGTAATTAATGGATCCCGGAATAAACTGTCTGAAACGCTGGTCTGGGCGTTTATACTAACATTATATATAGCTAATTATTCCCATTTAAAGTTCCAACGGCATTTTTGTAAAAGTTAAGAATATTTTATAAGCAATACTATTGATTTTAACTTGAAGATGTTTATCCGGCTATAGTAGACTACTTTGTACATATATCTGTTTTAGTTTCATATCATAAATAAAGTATTTTATTGCATCTATTAGCTTTGGGGACAGGCACTAGGCCAGCTGAGCGAACAACTAATCGCGCAAAGCATTGTTGTTCAAAACCTGTGGCCCTTCACTATTTGTTTTGAAAATCATTTCTCGCGTGGTTTTGAGATACCTAATTCACAGATGAAATATCAGGGATTAAGAGTTTTGGACTTTTCTGGGACTCGAAGTGTATCGGATTCAATTTTTAATAGCTTTTAGGTCGAAAATAATGCTTGCACATAGGGCCGGCCATAACAAATCACAACGGACTGTGATTGGTTAGAAAATTTAATGCCGCTCAGCTGGTAGCTTCTCACTTGGCGGGGGATAGAGAATGAAGAAAAGTGTAACCATAGTAGGCGTCCTGCGATGCCGTTTTGGATGCGTGTGAACGAGGGCTTATAACGTATATTTTTAGGGGTGAAAAAAAAATTTTTTTTTTAATTTCAATTTTAATTTTCTAGTGGTCGTGTATAGTTTTTACTAATGGATTACCTGTGTAAATATTCGGCAGAGAGAGGACTAGGTTATAAAGTACCATATATTGAAACACAGCAGAGCTCCAATAAAAGGCTCCTCCTGATATGCTAATGTCAAATCAAGATGGCGGGGAATCAACCAATCACAAGCCTCGTAGTATCTCCTTGCCACATCATCCACATTTTCTCTCAACTTCTCTCAAAAATGGACGTCTTTCTTTGTACATTTTACTAATATTTACGCTATAATAGAACCTTAAAATGTCTTGGCTAAAACCTAACTTGAATATCTCGGACAGCTTGTCCTCTCTTTCGAATATCACAGGTCAGATTTCTAGTTTTACACGAGAAATGTTGACCGAAGGGACTGAAGAAGTTGCAGGTAAACACTGAATATTTTTGCACTTGTATGCTGCACAGATGTTATAGTTTTATTGTAAAACCACAGTTTTAATCTTTCATTTCAAAAGCTAGCTTGCAGTAGACTGTATTATTTGACTATCAACAAGAATTCAGTTCCTGATCTTCCATGTTTATCAGATTAATCTCATTCATTTGAAATTGGAGCTTAGAAGAACTGATGAGCCAAACTAACACATTTGAGCTTATTATAGAAGTATTAATGTTGGTGTCTTTTAGATCCTTCAGCTGAACTAACCCTCGCTAAACAACAGATTAGAGAGCTTGAAATTGTAGTAGAGAATCAGAAGTTTGAGGTGAGTAAAAACACAGCTGTTGTCAAACACAATTACATGTCTGATTAAACACTTTCAAATTCGAGATTAACGTTATCATTTTGATCTTTGGAGCCTTTCTAAGAAGATCTTAATCTCTTCACATTCACTACTAGAAAAACAAATATATCTTGTCATAGAATCTCTTATTTTCACGTTTGCACCAGATTCTGTAAACATTACATTGTAACAGACAGAACTACATTTGTACATAGTTCTGGAAGTTGTGTTATAAAACGTTAATAGCTCATTTTCGTTATACCTGGCTGCGCACTAACGAATTTAGCATGAAAACGAGGCTTGGATTCTAGACAAGTAAGGGACTGTTTTTGAATTATTAAAACAATGGAAAACAGAGCAAAAATTACAAACTATTTGGTTTTTGGTTTTAAAGCTTCGTGCCCATAGTTTGTGCAGACATGCATTGGCCAGCTGGAATCCAAGCTCCCTATCTCTATCCTGCATCATTCTCAAGAACTCAAAAGTGGCCTATTTGAAAGTGTTTGTTTTTATCCTTTGGTGAACATGATCATCACAGTGCAGTAAATGAACAGTAGCTTAGCCCATATGAGATTTTCTTTGTTTTAGGGATTATAAGAGTGACTGTTCTTTTTCATATATTTCATAACCATATGTTTTATCTTAGTATGAAAAGTTAATGAAGTTAAAGGAAGAACTACATGAAAGAGCAGAAGCTTCTGACTTACAAGCTAGACATATCGCAAGAGATTACAGACAAAAGCTAGACCAAAAAGAGGTGAGGTGAAAAAGACTCAGTGGTAGGTTAAGCATTGATCATGTGTGAGGTTATGGCCTGACAAATATTCAATGTCATAGAATAACTGAGGAGAAGGTGATACCTTTGTAATTATATCTATACATGTGTGGTTACATATTTATGTGGCTCAGATGAACCATGTAAATGCATCCACTGTTACATGTTAAA
This sequence comes from Stichodactyla helianthus, assembly GCA_015163945.2. Classification (NCBI taxonomy): domain Eukaryota; kingdom Metazoa; phylum Cnidaria; class Anthozoa; order Actiniaria; family Stichodactylidae; genus Stichodactyla; species Stichodactyla helianthus. Next base: position 9,652 of record WUAP02129088.1, on the reverse strand, counting down.
AAAAAGTTTTATGTTACACTGTTACATGTATAAAAAAGTTAAATTCCTTCCCACATCAAGTGAAGTATAGGGTGGCACCTATCTCTGTTTCCATAGCTCTAGGCCACACAGCCACATAGGTAGTGAAAGCCACAGCAGGGGGCTGGTCTGCTGGTGGCTCTGTGTGTTTAACTTCCATACTCCATACCATTTATACTGAGTACCAAGCTGGCAGGCATTATGTTCCATTTTTAATGTCTTTGGTATGACGCTGCCGGGGCTTGAACCTGCAACCTCCCAGTCATGAGGCGGATACTCTACCACTAGGCCACATGACTGGTTACATATAAATAATGTTAATTTATTCCATGGTTGACTCATTTTTTGTGATCCGGGATGAGTCCTGAAATCACACTTTTACTTCTACTGGTACATTTTCTGCAGTATATGTAACTTTTTTTGAAAACTTTTGTTGTTGTTGTTTTGCATCTTTGTTTGCCTATCATAGCTAGAAATAATGAAACTAAAAGAAGAGATGACCAAGCATGAGCATGATGCTAGCCATGGTTCATCATGGAACAGAATAAGACATGATTCAACGGACAGTATTGACGAACATGAAGAAATCAAGAAATTAAAAAATGAAATTGTCCGATTACAGACTGAGTGTCATCACTGGAAAACTCTTTCCAGTTCTCAGGTTAGAATTTAAGGAAAATTATCTAGAGGGAATAGAGTGGATTTTATATGAGTGGGAAATGACACAGCGAATTGGCAGCCATATCTTAGCAGTATCATACTTATAGCTGTAACTTTGCTTAATGCATATGGTACAGCTGTGATTGGATGATTCACACTAAAAATTTAGTGTTACAGCACACCATACTGTGTAACTGCTGTAAGTCAGTACTGTATGTTTCCCACTCATGCAAAAACCACTCTAAAATTAGCTTCACACAGTGCTTGCCTTGAACTTGCTTCTTCAAAGGAAGAGCTTCAGTTGGCCATGTCACCATTACAACACTCCATTACCAATCTCTGCAAACAGCTTTCAAGAAAAAAATTTTGCCAGTAGATCAAACCTAATATATACTTTATGTTAAAATCATTTTAGGACAGCCAAGATAAACTGCACAGAGAGATTGATCAGTATCAGCATGAGCTGTCAACTCTTCAAAGTACTTACTCACAGAAGATTGCCAACTTGAACAAGAAGCACAAGTTAGAGATGCAAAAAGGGGAGGAAGAGAAACAAGGCTACCTGAGAAAGATTGAGGACTTGCAACATGAACTCAAAATTCTGGAAGGTACATGATTGTGAACTGTTGTACAAATTAAAGGAAATTTATTTTAGTTGAGAGAAAAACCAGAGAGCCCAAGAAGGGGCCCTATAGCCTATCCAAAGTCTCTGCCCTTCAGCCTATGCTTCCATTAAGTTTTAATTGAAACTGTAATCACAATTTCTTTTCATTTGCAGAAGTGGATAATCTAGAGGGTATGAAATCAACTGCAATCAGTACTGGTGATGATGTTGCTGCTTTGAAAGAGGAGCTTGAGTTGGCCCATGACACCATCACCAACCTCCGCAAACAGCTTGAAAAGGCAGCTGAGTCATTTAAATCCAATGAGGCTGAATTTGAGAACATGAAAAGGCAGCTTGAAGAAACTACAAGCAAGCTTAATGTAACTCAAGAGCAGCTGGTGGACTTGGAAAAACAGACAAAAGAATCCAATAAATTGGAAGGAAAGAGTACAGATGTTGAAACCCTACAAGAACAGCTTGCTGAAAGAGAAAATACTTTGGCATTGTTATCAAATGAAATAAATTTACTGAAAGAACAATTACATGAACGGGAAGCTGAAATTTCATCTGTCAGGGAGGAGAGAAATGAGCTCCAATCACAGGAAAACAAGCTTCGCAATTCTCTTGATGAGGTGAAACAAGAATTACAGTCACTGAATTCATCTACTCTAGAGTTAATGGAAGAGCTTGAGTACTCACAAGGGGCACAAGAAGAGCAACGTGTTGAAATTGAGAGCTTGAGAAAGGTTTGCCTGGTCAAAGGTGATGCAAAAGATGAAATCATTCATCTCAAGACTATCATTGGTGGTAAGGTTTTCATTACTAACTTCTGCAGGATGGCACCCCTATAGGATGGCATGAAAGGGGTTAAGGGGATTATTGTATGGTTACTGTGTGTGTGTCTGGTGGAGGGGGGGGGGGGGGCAGGGAGACTATAGAATACAGTAATTGGTCATTCATTGTTTATGCCAGGGGGCTGGCAAGGAGGAGGGGGGCATCAAAAATTAATTTCAATGAGAGGCAGATAACAAAAAATTATGCATATAAAGGAGGAATAACTGTCTTCAGGGGCTCATGATATTTTTGTTTCATTTGAACATGAGTTTTGCCAGCCTCCTGGCATAATGAAAAGTAACTATGCAGCCTGTATTTAACAGTTATGATTGAAGTGTGACTTTATTTCAGATAAGATTACTGCTTTAAAAGGGCCATCATTGAATTTAGTCTCTGTGATTAGTTGATCCTGTGAAACTTACCATTATAATTTGATTGAAGTCAGTCTGAGAGCTGAATAATTATTAATCTGTTGACAATTTTGGATTATGGATCATTTATTGAATTCACAATAATAATTTTGGTTGATGGAAGCCAAAAGCCCAAAATGTCTGAAGTCAAAGGGGTCATACAATTAATATTTAAAGTTTGTTTATTGGAGTTAACATGACATTTTTAATACTTGTTTCTGTGTCTCTCTCGGCAGCTCTGTGGGACCGTTATGTTGCAACACTGCAGTTATATCAGAAGGTCAGACACGATTTACACTCAAGCAATCAAAGACTATTGGCACAGTTACAGGCCAGACATGTAATGAATCCCTCTAATTTCTCAGCACTGGCTGAAAGTAAACAAGAAGAACTGGCTTTCACTGCTTGCCAGCTTCTGCTGAGCATGTTTGCTGACAAGGAACGCATAGCTGAGCTTACAGTAAACATTGTAAGACTGTTGCTGCTTCTTGTTCAGTCTGAAACTAAACCTTTATAACCTTTAAACAACTTTCAAGAGCTTTCAAATTGTTCCTTAACTAATTATCACTGATTTCTTGTCTTGTTTTAAGCTTTTTCCCCTTATTTTTAAATGACAATCAAATGAAATCAGTTGTATAGTTGAGGATCCTTTGAAAAGTCATCTAAAGATTTTACAACTACTTGGTGCCCTACCTTGAATTGTGTGTTTTTTCCTAAAGCTAATTGATAAGCTACTTGCCTCTTGCTTAAACATTTTCTTTCTATAAAAACAACTTTCTTGACTAATTAACTCCCTTGTTGACTCTTTCTCTGCTAAACTTTAGAACTTCAAACTACATAACTTTGTTTCAATTTTTAATGGATTAAATCACACATTTAAATTTTACCTTTTTTTGTTCAATTGTTTGCCATTCTCTATGTGATGAAACAGTAAATTTTAAATTTTAAAAAGTTTATTTAAAGTGAGTTAATGTTTTGCTTAGTGCTAGCCTCCTGGTAATCTTCACTAAACAGGTTATTTAGATAATATAATCTAATAAAAGCACTTTAAAATCAGTGTAACTTAAATTCCAATCCAAAAAGTTGAAGTGGAATGTAATGTTTAACCTTGCCGCATCTGACAAGGACTGTGGCTTTTCCTGCAGCTTGTTCTTCTTGTTTTCTCTTGGTCTAGTTTAATATCCATTCATATCTTACGTGCACACACACATGAACGTGGGCTTATTTTAACGACAAATCTGTCAAAAGTCTTCTGTTCGCATTCTTTTGAGTCGCAGTATTCTTAACTAGTAGTCATCTAAGGAGTTTAGAATCTTGCCTTCCACGAGTGTAATCTGGAAATTTAGACAATGAATTATTTGGCTCAGGTCTTCGGCTCGTTGCTGGAATTGAATAGTGCTAACAAAATGAAAAATTCGTACAAAGCTCTACAAAGTTGTAGACTAAAATATTTCTCAGGACTTTCAGGATTCTCCTCTTTTCCTTGCAAGCTTTTTTCTCTGCCATGCATTTCTACTGCTTTCTGATTTTATAATGCTTCAAATTAACTCGTTTCTTTGAAATATAAGATATTTTACGGTTTTCACGCGTTGGAAAAAGTTTATAAAACATGACGTTTGGACTGCAGCTGTGGCAGTCTTTATCAAAACGTCAGGTTTTATAAACTTTTCCAATGCGTAAAAACCGTAAAGAATCTTCAATTTCATAAATGGCTCATGCGAAAGCCTCAAATTTACTAACCCATTTCTTTGTTTCTTTTATTATTTTTTCTTGACATATTCATCTCGTATTGACTTTTTTTTTCATCTAGCACTATAATTTTTTTATTTAGAATTACCATCAGCGTATATGTATTCTTATACTTCTGTTGCTTTGTTTCTTGCAGGCGAACAGCCAGTCCATTCGCCAACAAGTCGCCGATGTGAAAGCAAAACTAACCGGCAAAAACACCAAACGCCAAGAAAAAGTTAACAAAGAGAAAGAAGTGCTCATAGCGAAATCCTCAGAACTAAGAGCACAAATCGATGAACAAGAGAGCCTTGTGGAAGATTTGCGAGCAGATAATGAGCAAATCGTCCAAGAAACCAAAGAACTTATTTCAGAAATAGGCTGCCAAACCACCAACGATTCTCTTGACGAAGGTAACGATTTAGTAGTGTCGTTGCAAGCAGAGAAAGCAGTCTTGGAATCCACCATTGTAGGACTACAAAACAAAGTTCAAGAGTTGAAGGAAAGGCTTCTGGAACGAGAGGGCAAGACTGCTAAACTTGACACAAGTGACTATTATTTCGGTGAAGAAAAAGGCTTTGATTATTCTGATAGTGTTGCAGAAGTTGAAGTGGAATCTATGGAGAGTATTCCTCTGAACGAAGACCAAAGCTACAGAGAACACGAACGAGCGCCAACAGGATCTACGTTGGAAAAAGAAATCAATGCTGACCAAGAAGTCATCATAGAACAACTCAAGCAAGAAATCGAGGAATACCGTTCAAATATGGAAGACTTGGAGTACATTAAAACCGATTTGGAGAACGACAAGAGCACTTTGGAACAAGTTGTAATCAGCTTGAGAGCACAGATTAAAGAAGTTCGTGAGAAATTGAAGGTGGAAGAAAACTCTTCCTCGGCGACTGATGAAGATGTCGAAGCCTTGAAATCACTACAAGACGAGAATGACAATTTAATACATGAGAAAATCGAGTTGACGAAGTCTCTGAGGGGATTTGAAGACGAGCTGGTCGAATCTGGGATCATCACCAAGGATGATACGAATGCTTTTGAGAATGACGTCGAGAGAACGGACGTTTTGAGATTGCATTTGAAGGAATGGGTCATACGTACTAGAAAAGCACTTCGGGAAGCTGAAGAACGAGAGGCCAGTGAATCTATAGTAAGCATAAGTCTAGAGGAGAAAGCAATGCTCGAAGAGGAGTATCAAAATGCTAAAAAAATGATTGAAGAATTAGAAGGCGATAATTCTATTCTACGAGAGCAAACCAACGATCTTATACATCAAATTGAAGCGAAAACTACTGAAGTTGAGTTGATAAGTGCACAGTTAGAAGAAAAATGTTACGAAGTTAGGAACTTTGAGAAAGAGAAACAAGATATGATGACGATGATTAACGAAAGGGATTCAAAGATTCTGGACCTCCAGGAAAGCTTTGATTCACAAATATTTGACGTGTCTACGAACAAGGAAAGCGAGTACACATTGCTACAGGATAAACTTGAAGAGAAGAAGAAAGAGTGCGAGAGGTACAGAAAATCGTATGAAGAATTGATGAGTTCGTTTTATGAGAAGCGGAAAGCTTTTGAAGACCTAAGCTTGAAGCAAGACGACATTGTTCAGATCTTGGAAGAGAAGACGAAAGAATGCGAGAAATACCAAGAATCCAATGAAGAATTGATGAACTCGTTTCAAGAGAAGCAGAAAGCGTTTGAAGACCTCAGTTTAAAGCAAGATGAGATCGTGCAGATTTTGGAAGAGAAGAAGAAAGAGTGTGAGAAGTACCAAAAGTCGAACGAAGAGCTAATGAACTCGTTTCAAGAAGAACACCAAGCTGTCGAAGCCCTCGGCCATGAGCAAGAAGGAATCGTACAAATACTCGATGAAAAGAACAGAGAATGCGAAAAATATAAGAAATACAACGAAGAATTGATGAGTTCCTTTCAAGAAAAATGTCAAGCGTTGGAAGACCTCGGCCTTGAGAATACAAGTCTGTCTGAGCATGTGCGAGAAAGCGAGACGCTCTTGAGGGATTTAAGACAAGAAAAGGAAAATCTTTTAGCTTTGTTGGAAAGCAAGGAACAACTTGTCAATTCATTGTCCGAGGAATCTAAACTTTTCGCTTCCGAAAAGGAAGATTTGAGTGTGGTGGTGCAGCAGTATCAGGACAAACTCCACGCAAAAGACCAAGAAATTGCCGAAGTTTCCCACTTGCATTTCGAAGTGGAACAGCTTAAAAGACAAGCTAGTGACAGCGAGTCCAGCAAGAAGGCGATGGAGGAACGAATTTCTAGTCTGTCAGCAGATAATGAGAGACTGAGCACTTGTTTGGATGAGAAGAACATGGCGTTAAGTCACCTTGAAGCCGAGATAAAAGAGAAGAGAGTTGAAGTTGAACATCTGGACTTGGAGATGGATAAACTCAACGAGTTGGTTGGCAGTAATGTTGCTGTGCGAAGGGACCTTGAACATCAAATATCGGTGTTAAAGAAAAAGAAAGAAGACCTGGAGAGATTATTAGACGAGAAAGAAAGCGCTTTTGATACTTTAAAGCTTGATTTTCGGGAAAAGGGGTCGGAGAACGATCTACTTAGGTTAGACATCACAAGATTGAGTAAAAGTCTGAAGGAGAAAGAAATGCTGCTTCAGAATGGAGCTGGGTTTGGGAGAAGCGCTGGAGGTAATGAAGGAACAGAACAGGATGCTCAAGTGGCTCGAATGGTTCGACTGATTCAAGAAAAAGAGCAAGAAATAGAAGCCATGAAGCAAAAAGAAGCTTCTTTGATAGCCGCTGTTAATCAAACTGATCAAACCAGCCACGAGGCGTTGGATCATTACGTTCAACAGATTACGCATTTGACTGAAGAAACGAACCGTTTGATGGCGGAAATCGAACAGAAGAACGAAGAATTGCTTAATGCCAATGACCGGCTTGAGGTACTACAAGAAAAAATGAGTGGCAAAGCTCAAGCTTCAGTGGTGCTGCAAGGCGAACATAGTAGACTCCTCGCTCTGAACGAGTCGCAAGGAAACGAAATAGCAAAAATGAGAGAAAGAAATGACCACATGGTGAAACTGTTGGAGGAGAAAGAAAAGGCTAAGCATGACGAGGTGAATAGGATGCAAAACGAGTTTACACACCATGTTAATGAGCTTAGACGAGAACAGGAACGTTTACTCACTCTTGTTAGTGAAAAAGATCGCCAAATTGTTGCACTGGCAGACGCTGCGGCGCCTGTGTCTGCAGCAATACAAGCACACTCTAGTCCTTCGCCTATTTTGGAGGAAGTTTTACAGAAAAGTGAGTCACTGAATATGGCACAAAAAGGCGCTTCTAAGAGCGAAGTAGAATTGAAAGATCAACAAATTGCCGCGCTTGAAGGCCAGCTCTCCAACTCGAACCGTAATCTTCGAGAAAAAATCGAAAGAAACGAAAAACTTGAAAAGGAAACCAAAGAGCTTCTTTCAAATATCGAAATTTTGAAAAACAATCTCAGTAAACTAGAGGAAAAGTCCTCGTTAGAAAATAAAGACAGTAGGATAGAATTGCTCGAAGAGGAAGTTAGAACATTAAATGAAGCGCTAGATTCGAATAGAAAGGAGTTGGATATGATCCAGGAAAGCCATTCCAATGCTAAGGAATCGATATTATTTGAACTTGAAAATCTACGGATCGAAAAACAAGAACTGTTGGAGACTTCGAATAAGGAAATCACAGAACTCAAGAATAAACTTATTAAGGCTTTTAATTCTTTAGGTGATTGTGACTTCAATTTATCTGAACAAGGATTTGAGGACATCGAGAAGAACTATCACGGGATTATTCAACGAATTATCAATCAGAGAAATGGCGTCTTACGGAATAAAGACAATGAAATCCGTAGTCTAAAAGGACAGATTTCGAATCTAAACGTTCTTACACAGAGCTCAGGATCACGAGATTATGAATTAGAAGAAATTTTACGAGAAAAAGAAGAACTTACTGAACGAATTATGAGTTTACAAAATGAGAAAGAGGATGTTTTACAGGAAAAAGAGAGTATAGTTGCTGATTTACAAAGCCAAGTTATCAACTTAACAAAGATTTTGAGCGAAAAAGACAAATCAAAAAGTCAAGACTCAGAGAGACTGGCTCGAGAAAAGGAACGAATCGAGAAGGAATTGGAGAAAATGAGAATGGAGAAGGAGAGAAATGCTCTTTCTATATCTCAAAAACAAAACGAGATTGAAAAACTCTCTAACGAGAACAACCGTCTATCAAAATTACTAGCGGAAGAAAAATCCAACGCGGCAAAACTTCACACCAACAGCGATCAGTACAAACAGGTTTTACAGGAAAAGGATAACAGGATAAACGAGTTGTCTAAGGAAAAGGACGAGTTGAGTAAGAAGAGTGACGCTTTTGAGCAAAGAATTACAATTCTGCAAAATGATTTGACAAAAGCGTGTGGTGGGCAGAAAGAAACTGAGGCCAAGTCGAGTAGAGAGCTGGAAAGACTACGAGACCATCTCTTACAGGTATGAACTACAATCAACAGGCACACTTGTAAGGTGCTGTTACATAAGGCAATTTTCCTTGCAACTTGTCTTGCAATTTTGCTGCGAGACAAGTTGCACGAGGCATTGCCTAGTGGAACATACCAAAAGTGTCTCGCAATTTTGTTGCCGCAACCGTTGCGAGAAGTAGAACTCAGAGAAATAATTTAGTTACACAAGGTAATGTCTCGTGCAACTTGTGCAGCAAAATTGTGAGACAAGTCGCAGGGAAAATTTCCTAGCGATGTGACAGCACCTTTAAAGCAAATTCTTTTGGAATAATAAAGCTAAACGTTGCCGCAATTGCAGTGATGTTCACCAGCGTCATAAGCCTTTTCCCAGATAGGTGCGTTGTGGTCTAGCGTCGGTAGAAGCAATACCATATAAGGCATGATGAACAATAGATGTTGATTGTAGAATCGAATTTAAACCACAATGCGGCACCTTCGCAATTTTAGAAAAGGTATCACTCACTAGAGGATAGTTTCCACGTTAAATTTACGTGAATATCTGTAGCTTGTTGATATTATTCCTATGTCGATGTACAAAATTTTTAAATAATTTACGGAATTGTAATGGTTAGCTGTTCACATGCATTGTGGTAAATCTAAGACTAGCTTTCAAATGTTTTTGTTGAAAAAAGATCTACATTACGTTGCGCTCTATTAGCTAAAGTAGAGACTAGTAAAAACTAGTTTAGACTGCGTCGGTGTCTTGAATAAAACAGTTAATAGATATGATGAGCTTGGACACCGTATGAATTGGTGGTTGTTTACTGACGTTTCGGACGTTAGTCCTTCGTCTTCATTCAACTCCGACGAAGGACTAACGTCCGAAACGTCAGTAAACAACCACCAATTC
>WUAP02129077.1:0-14263 GCA_015163945.2 Stichodactyla helianthus | reverse complement strand
ATAATGAACTCGATATTCGAATAATGAAATCATTAATGGAATCTAGAGGGGCACGCTTCATGTCCTTTGACTGTAATATAATTTCAAGCTTATCGATTCCAGTGAGGGGGGTGGCTACAACCCAATCCACCCTTTCCCTTCCTGGATCTGTCCCTGCATTATAGTAACAACGAAATACACTCCTCTTCCACATGCTATTTAATGACGAGTCCCTTAGAGTGGTTTCAAGGGTTACAGCGCTTTTCATAATTCTACGACCTACCGACTCCAGATTTCTGGGCGACGTCGGACGTTTTGCCTTCCGTCAATCAAAGTTTCACAACAGTTTGAGCTAGTAATTATTTTGATTGACGGAAACTAAAACGCCCGCACGTCGCCCAGAAGTTGACGTTGAAATTAACAGAAGTTAATTTGACTATTACACGTTAGCTATTAGTTTTTGTTTCACGGGTTGTGTAAAATCACTCTAAAATTTTCGGTCCTACCTGTGATAGAAAACATTATTTCTCCACTAGTGATGACGAAATACTGTGGAATCTGCCACAACATTGAGATACGTTTTGGTTCCACTTCTTTATAAAAATAAATGTCTCGAGTACCATTTTTCTCAGAATCTTTTATCACTGCCACACGAGTTTCTCCAATCCCTAGAACTACTTTAATACTGCTGACAACTTTTGAATTTTCGTCCTTGAAGAAAAGTTCATAACTCTTAGCAGGTACAGTTGAACACTGGAGTTTATTCAATCCTGTGACGTTCGTCAATATTGTTTTACCATTGAGATTTAAAGAATAAAGGTTTCTAGTTGAAGTTATAGACGTTGCGCAAATCTTTGAAGCCCCAGGGGGTGGGGCTGAGGTTAGGTCTAGTTGCACTAAGTGGCCAATTATTTGGCTGTCATAGTAACCAATGAGAAAGTCGTAGAAACGTTTTTCGCTCACTGGGAAGGTAAAGTTTCTTTCAAGATTTTTTCCGCAGTTGTTTTTAATGTTTAGAGTAACGTTTCTCAGTGGATTTGCCGGCACGTCCAGCCTTGCAGAATTTTTAAGACCTTCAATGGTGATTGTACGATTCTGAATTGATGCTTGAACCTTGCATCTTGCAGTGTTGACCAAGTGAATCTCAGCTTGCCCTGTTGGGGGAGGGGTGATGACAATTTCAGCTGCCTAATGGTGAGAAAAATTAAAGCCAGTATGGTAAGTTGTTCATGGATGAAATGAAATACAGCTTTAACCAAGAAACTTTGACTTGTATTAATGAAAACACTATAAAATAATGAGAGAATGGATGGATGGATGGCTGAAAGAACAAAACAAAGAATGGATATGAAGTTGTCTGGGTTGAATTTAAAGTGAATGCGTTCGGTTTATATATAGATATAGAAAGAATAAAGAGAAAAATAACATTAAGCCCTTGGCGGGAATCGAACCCCACGTCAGTTGTCTGGGTTGATAAGTAGATGGGTGGGAGAAACCTACCCTGATTTTAAGCAGTTTATAAATTAACGGGTAGACGAGTAAAGAAAAAATAATGCATAAATGGAACTGAAAGGGTGCAAGCTTGAAATAGCTGAACGATGGAAAATAGAATGAATAAACACAGGGAAGTTTCAGTTGTTCAAATATCGTGCTCTTGGTTATACGTTTTTTAGAGTCTGACATCCAGTAGTCTTAAAATTATTGTAATATACCTCGATTTTTAGCTGAACCAGACCAGCAATGATGAAAGCCAGGGCTCCCAACAACATCCCGATGGACATACGCTTGAGTGGAAGTGGTTTCTTGACTAATGGATAAATAATTCCCTCAAACACTGGAATGAGCAGAATGATAAAGACAGCGTTGAGAGCTTGCATTTGATCTGGTTTGATTGTTCCAAACACACCTAAAAAATAAAGAACAGACTTTTTCACAAGGCTGTCCACTCACTCAATTCCAAAATTGTTGACAGGAATTTTGGGATAAGAAGCAGCATATGCTACTATCACTTCAATAGCAAATGAATAGCACTTTCCAAGGTTACCAAAAATTGATCTATCGTACAGCCTTATGGGATTGAAATGCGGACAAATTTTGTAAACAGAAGCCTAGGATATGCGGAGAAGCAGATATAATCTGATTTAGAATACCTCTTTTATAAGGATATGGGGAAGTAACAAGCAAAGACTGTTGTTAGGGAGAATGTATTTCAGATTCACAATGTTCAGAGAAAATGGCTGAAGGTACGTTTATTCCCTTTCCGAAGCATGGGAAGATTCACGATTTCATGATTCTATGGAAGAGCGGACTGGTAAAGATTAGGACAAGAGAAATTCAAGCGTTGACATCATTTGAACTTCAGGAACCTTTAAAAAATCTCAAAAGACTCGTTTGTTTGTCCTCATTTTAATCTCACAGTGCACAGCGAGCGAACATTTTGACGTTATCCATGGAAAACGCTATTACAGTTCAACTATACATACTTCAACTAAGGACACCTAGTGTTTTATGTCCAATCACAAAAAATTGTTAAATGGGCCAATCAGATTTTATTGCTCCCATGACTAAAATAGAAAATTGGAATCCTGTCCCTGTCCTGTCTGGTGGTGGTGACAATAGTAAAACCTGATTGGATAGATTCATCGGAAACATTTGAGTCTTGTTTAAGACTTAGCCTGTGATTGGCTGATAAACCATAGGTGGCTTCAGTTGAAATGGTTGTAAATGTGAAATTTCTTGCACAACTTAAAATTTGGCTTTTTGGTTTTGTGGCCTGTTAAATTCCCTGAGTAAAAATTTGAAAAAATTCTGTTTTGCAAGTGTCTGTCGATACGACAGAAAGGACAGTGAGTATGAAACAGTTCTGTAATTTAGCATTGGTGGATTCCCATAAATGAATGATAAGTGCTTTAACCAGTCATTATTTACAGTGGGGGCTGATGCAAATAGAAAAAAGCCAAGTATTTTCCTGCAGGGAAAAAGGGGAAACAAATATTTTTTTGTAGTCATGTTTGTATCAATGTTGCATGTGTGGTTTTGTTTTTTGGGGGGGAGGGCAGTCACTATAAATTCTGTTTACCATAATGGGGACAACTAGTAAAACTTGAGCATTAGATTAATCACTTGCACCAACCCCCCCCCCCCCCCCCAGTAACACAATAACTGGTTCCTTTACCAATGTCTCCATCCATTTGTAATGCCTGTTGAACCCATCGGGACCCCTGTTGGTCAAACAATGTCCAGAAGACAGGTAGAGGAAGGAACATGAAAAGAACTCTGTACATTGCCTTGATGTCATCTATCAGCTGAACATCATATCTATCATCTGCCCAGTCCATCCAATGAGGCTTGGGATTTTCACCCTAAGTATATGACAGGTAGATGAAAAAAATTAATAGATTCATAGTTCCACTGCTCCATAGTTACTGTTGCTATGTCCGACAAGCCAAAACATTTCATCAGGTTACAGCACCAAAAAAATGTTGATTACTAAAATTATATATGGTTGGAATTGGAGTTATTCATCCTAAGAACACATTTAAAGAATTGGCAATAAAAGCTAAAAATCTCCCTGAAATCGAGAGATTTATGTTGTTGTTTGTTGGACCTGCCATATTCCTTTGGGAAAACTGTGAGGTCCTCATTGGTAGAGCTATTGTAAGAGTGGATCTATGAATTGAACACACAGAATGAATGGTGCAGGCTGGATTTAAGAATGAATATGATGAAATTCTTATATTCCTTTAAGTACAGTTCCTTTTGGTCATGCAATTACCATTCACCATTTCCCCAGCCCATCAACCTTTCTTGTAGTGAAACTTAGATCACTGCATCAAAATCCCTATTATTGGTAATGACTTCGGTTGAGTTTTTGAGCATTTCTGATCTGTCAATCATCTTTGAGGGTGGGATAGTTACCTTATGCAAATTCATGAAAATCATTGGTTTATTTGAATAACTCCTGGCCCCAAATGATGATTTACAGATCAGAAGAGCACAAAAATCCAATGGATTAAGTTACAATAACACAAGCCCCGATGCAATGATGTTCACTTAAAAATAGTTGTATACAGGCAGTATTCAAATGAGGTCATTAGCCTTAAAATTCACAGTGAATTGAATAAAACTTTGCAAAAGCACTACCTTGTTCGACATTTTCTTTTTTAATGCATGGCACGTTGCCTTGGCAACAAGCCACACAATGTTGCCACTGGGAGGTCTTCTCTTGTATCCATGACGACCACCCCAGAATAGTGCAATAGCAAGAAACATGAGTAGAGCTGGAACACCAAATGCCAAAGAATAGCAGTCATTTCCAAAGCACTCTACGTCACCTGAAATTGAACAAAATTATATATTTCATGCCCCCCAGGCCATGCAAGATTTGAGTACAAGCACTGAAGGTGTGTAATACTGTGCACTACTTAGTACTAAATAGCACTAATTAAACTACATTAGAAAATTCATGAATAATTAATGAGGCCAAAACAATGGGAAATCATAAGCGTGGAGAAGCTTGTATATCTCATACAGCATTGTCCTGATTTGCATAAACTTTAAAGCTGATTTTCAAGTTCAGAATTTTAGTCAAACACGATCTAGCTAACCTAAACGTATCATAAGCAATATACAATATGCGTGGCCATGCTGCATTTGATCTACAATCTCTCGTCTGCGGCTCGAGCTTGTATATCAAATACAGCATGGTCACTCATGTTGTATACATTACTTAAACAGCTTATGAATAATTAATGAGCAAAACACAAAAGAAATCATTAACCATGGAGGAGGTTGTAAATCAGATACAAAATCGTCTTCATTTGCATAAACTTTAACTTGGATTTTCTCCAAGCAGCCAAACTTGATTCATTTTGAAAAAATCAGTAGAATATGAGAGCATACACCCACATGTAGACGTTGTTTAAGTAGTCTACAACATTCACATCTGTGTTGTATCAGATTTACAACATGGCTGCTCATGTAACAACTTGTAAACACTACAAAAATCATAATTAGCATAATTTATATTTAGTACCATGTTTATGCAATCAAATATGTGATTCTTGTAGTTTATCTTTAGCCATTAGCATCCTGTGGACTTGCACCCTGCCCCAAGATGGCCAACTTTTTAAACAATAGATCGACTAGCTATATTGTGCTGATTAGAGTGCCAGAAAACGCAATATAGGAATGTCAAGAGCAACTCTTGCTTTTCATATGACCTTATTTCAGTCACGTATTAGAAGAAATTTTATCTTTTAGCACTAGCAGTCATGTCTTTTGTTATTTTATTCTCTTTACAAACCAAAAAAAAAAAAAAAAAAATTTCCACTTAATTACAGACCAGTCTTTTTTGGATTAGGGGTGGATTGAAAAAATGCAGAATCTTGAAAAATTTTTAGGTACAATGAGGGTATAATGCATGGGGGGTGGAGTGGGATGATGAAAGGTCCCTTAAATAACTAAAACATGGTACATTACCTCTTAAAACTGGAGTCAAGAGCATTGATGACAGACTTCCAGCATTTATTGCAAAGTAGAAGACAGAGAAAAAGCTCTGCAACAAATGCTCTTGATCTGACGTGAACTGATCACCTCCAAATGCAGCCACACAAGGTTTAATTCCACCCGTTCCTATAGCAATAAGAAGAAGGCCAATCATAGGCCCTGGAGCTTCACCCATTCCAAGTGGGGGTAGTGCTGTTATGGAAACCATGAGGTTGCCCAGTGCATAAATGACTGAAACGTACAGGATAGTTCTAGAAGTATACAGAATAACTGAATTTCACTATATGCCTGGCACTTGCTGGTCATTATTAATGAAAGTTTATCAGGTCTGGCGCGACTTCGTATGACATTACATAATGCCCTTTTCTAATTTGACCATACATTTTTGGAGGCAAAACGCTTGATTACGAAGTTTGTTTTGCCTCCAGAAACATATTGTCTAATCAGGAAAGGGCATTATGTAATGTCACATAGAGTCAAGCCAGACCTGATAAACTCTCATTGCATAGTACTGGAAGTGGGGGTGGGACAAAACTCCAGCACAAAAAATGTAATTAACCCAGTTAACATGTAACCATTTTAGGGACTTATCACTAATTAGCAGGAGGTGGAGAGGATGCAGTAAGGGGAGGGTCATTTTTTTTTTTTTTAATTTATGTACCTCAAAAGGGAAGGGGTTTTTGAAGTGTTTTTGAGGTAGGCATACATCTCTTGGTATCTATCGAGGGTAAGGCCTGATTTTTTCTTGCATCTTGTATGGGGAGAGGGCAAAGAAAATCATCATACCTAGTAATGTGAAATGCACCACCCTTTCCTGCTGATTAACGACAAGTCCCTGATTGGTGATTATATGTGACAGAAAACAGCTGTAGATAATCATGACAACCCCCCTGACATACCTATACTTTCCGATCCAACCATCAGCCAACATGGCCCCAAACAGGGGGGTGAAGTAACACAGCATAGAAAAGGTATGGAACACTGCAGTGGCTGTGTTATCTTGGAACTTCAATACTCTGCTAAGATACATGAATAGAATTGCTTTCATCCCATAATATGAGAACCGCTCGCAAAACTCATTCCCCACTATGAAGTAGATACATCTTGGAAAGCGTGTTTTACAGAGAAGGAACTTAGGAATCCTTCCCCAAGCTTTGCCACTAATTTTTGAAGGATTATTTCCTGGTTCAACTTTCGGTATTGTTGGTGACGTGAACACATCCGAGCCATCGTCTAAGTTTATCTCTCCGAAACCTTGTCCGTCCATCTTAAAACCTTTCGTATTTAATTTAAACAAATTTCAAAGCGCAGTAAGTCGTATTATGACTCAAAGTTAGATTCCTTGAACAGCTACGTTCAAGGCCATTGCAAATCTTTGAAATTTTGGTTCAACGATTTTTTTTATTCTTTGTACGAAATACAAAAACTAATCACTTAGATCGTCAAGGATAATATATTTAGTCAATGTATATGGAGATAAAATGCGCTAAAAGTGTAAAGCCCACTGCATGAAATAGAAATACTCCCGTACCAATCACTCAAAAATCGGATGTGAAGTTTGGACAACACAGGAAGACCACTTCAATATAAACAGACAAATTTTCACCTGTTTGTACTGTTTGTATATATAATCGTTACGCGATTTAAAAGTATAGAATTAAAATAACAACACCTACTTAAAATAACCACCCTTTTGAGTAAAGTTTTTTATTCTTGTTACGATTTTAAAAGTTGAGAAAAAAACACTAAAATACAAAGGAAAACAATATATACCCACCCTCCCCTTCCTAGTTTAATTTTTAGTCATTCATTGCTTCAAAATGGCGGCTTCACGACTTTTGAGACGAGGATTTGATCACATGAAAAGCAAGGAATTTAGAGAATATTTATGCAGGTAAAGACAGTATATCGGAAAATAATTTGTTCCATATATTATTCGAAATCTCATGTGTGTTTTTTGCTTTGTTTTTCAGCACGGTAAGACGAATTTCTTTCAAGCAAAACCGTGTCCACTTCGTAAAGAAGCTGACATCAAAATTACTTATAGTCAAAGGACACGAAGCGTGCACCTCTAGACTCTGTTAATGATTTCATTATTCGAATATTGAGTTGATTATTTGCTCTGAGTTTTCATTAACAAAACCGAAGACTCCACACTTCAAAATCTATTTTCTACTCGCATGTTGATTGAATTCTTCAACGAGTCCCATAAATAAATAGATAGGAAAACTACAGATAGGCTAGTATGAAGTTTGCGTGCATTTTCAGATCAAAATTCGAGTAGAGAATTAATTTTGAAGTCAGGGGTTTTCGGTTTTATTAATGAAAACTCAGAGTGGATAATCAACTCAATATTCGAATATGGGTCTAGACTAGAGGGTCACGCTTCATGTCCTTTGACTGTAAATGATATTTTGTAAATCCTTAATCTTATACATTTTGATTTATCCTTTAATTTTTAAGCCGTTTTTACTTATTTTGTATTTTCTTTTGAAATTGCAGCACTTCTGGGGACCAGGTTAGTCAACTTAATATCTTTTTTTACAACGTTTTAAGAAGATTTTTAGGTCACGTCTGCATGATTCAGTAGATTTAAGCTTATATTTGAAAAAACACAATCTAATTAAAATTTCATCCCTTTGTAGCGTTTGAGAGACACGCAGTTGAGATTTTGAGATTTGTTTGGTATTTTTGAACCAAATATCAATACTGACCTTTGGAACTATGATACTCACGATTTTTTTCTAGTGTTATTTAATCAGCAAATGACTTACTTCATCAACAGAACTGAAGCCCTTGAGATTCAAGAAATGCTATCAATAATTCACATTATAGCATTATGCATACTATTTGAATTAATTATATTTAGTGATTTAGCAGTTTATTAATTTGGATTATATGTCTACTTTTAGAATGCTAGATATTGTGCATTCTGACAGTATATTCCACTTCAAATCTCAAATGTAGAGCAGTCCTCATATGGCTAGACTGTGAGCAGACCCTCCATTTCCCTTGGTCACTATACGTCTTGTTTTCGTTTGCTGGTAACCTGTGGTTAATTATACCGAGCATGGATTAGTACCGAGTCAAAAAAACCCACAGGAGGGGGGTCAGGAGGTGAAGGATGAAAGGAAAATAGAGGGAATGCCGTCTTAATACATCAAGACGTGTTGAATTTCTTGTTGCATTAGCAACAGAAGATCCTGATTGAGCGATAAGACAAAAGGTTGATGACAGTACTATATTCTCCCTGTCTATCAAACTTTGACATTCTTGCCACTCCAGAACATTTATTTACCAAAGTGTTTAACTGGCATTTTATTGTTTGATGTTGGATGTTTTTAAAAATATTCATTTGACTTCAGTGTCAATGGGTTCTTGTGGGATATAGTAATGAAAACTTTCCTATCTTGAGATGGATTGATCTATTTCTCCCCTACCATCTGGGGAAATATAGCCATTTATAATGAACTTCAGCCTTAGTTAATATTTCTAGCTCAGTTCAGCTTGGACTTCATCTGGTGTTGAATATTATTTGAAACTGTAGAATCTATTAAAGCACACTTCGAACACACTCATGAAGAAAGATTCTCCTTGTGGAATTGAATTCTTAAAGCCTTCAAAATTCCTTCAGCATTAGATTCTCTTCCAAGTTCTCCTCACCAGTCTTCGGTAGAAGTTTAACTGTTCAGGTCATTTTAAAATTATTGCACGGTGTCTGTGTTCTCTAATTTATCAGGTCTTCCTCTTGGTCTTACAGCTTTTCCTGGTGTAGCATTAATCTTCAGAGAGCTTATTTATAGGGCTTAAAAATCTCATTTTAAACTTCGAATATCACGAAATATTATGTATTTGTGTTTTGGTTTTGGTCAGCGTTCTGGTTTTCCTCCTTTATATTGACAATACAGAGCGCACATTGTCATTTGAACCACAGATAATTTAATTAGTAGACGGAGTCAAAAAACATGCGGCACAATCAACTAAGATGGCAGTCTCTATTTTTCTTTCATCCCTCGCCCCCAAGTACCACCCCCATGGGCGTTAAACACTCATCCCTAATCTTCGCTCAGTTTCTCATCAATGAAAATACAGGGTGTGACCAAGAAAAATAGAAACTGCTCGCAGTGTATCATATGGCTGAAACTACCTTCACAATATACCCTCCTCAGACCCTCCCCACCCCTTGGAAATTCCAATCCCCCTCCATAGGGAAGGTATGGATATTTTCTGGTACTACCGTACAGTACACAATATACCCTCCTCAACCCTTGGAAATTCAATCCCTTTCCATGGGGGAAATATGAATATTTTCTGAAGCTAAAAACTACAGAGATTTATAGCATTGGTATGCTGCAACTCATTTTTATTCTGTACATTTTCAGTGGCCAACTGGGGACTGCCGTTAGCTGCCATAGCAGACATGAAGAAAGATCCTGAATACATTAGTGGCAAAATGACTACAGGTTAGTTGATACATTTGGCTCAGCAGCTGTGATAAATAAAGCAGAATCCTGCAGTCTAACACTGGTATTGC
Organism: Stichodactyla helianthus; assembly: GCA_015163945.2. Lineage (NCBI taxonomy): Eukaryota > Metazoa > Cnidaria > Anthozoa > Actiniaria > Stichodactylidae > Stichodactyla > Stichodactyla helianthus. Next base: position 4,242 of record WUAP02129077.1, on the reverse strand, counting down.
ACAGGGCTTCATAATGTGTATACTATATAAAATACCACTTTACATTAGGCATAATTCCCATTTACTTGCTGATGGGCTTTAATCACATAGCAACCATTATGTTTATTCTCAAAATAAATAGAATGAAATAGAATGAAAACTCTTGTTCTTCCCCACATGAACTTGTTCTGAAGTGTTTGAATGTGATTCCATTACTGGTTCAGACAGCCAACATGGCCACAGCATGATTAAGGCCCATTGTAGTCATAGATTCAGGACATTAAATTGGCCGATAGAATACATTCTGTCGTGATAGAAAACCTCAAGGTTGAAATGTCCTGGAATCTTTTCTTGGGGATCTAGCATGAACCTTGAGCACGAAGGGGCAGTGACTGGAATTGCCTGTCATGGTTTACAGTCAGTGATCTTCACACATGAACACATTTTGCATGATTCTATGAATATTCAAATGAAAATCCATGCATTTCTCTGTAGATTTGAAGCTTAATTGTAATTTTCAATTCTTGTTTCCAATCATTAAGATTCAAAAAAACATTTAGATTAAAAAACATTACAGTATGTAGAACTAGTGGAGATAATTACTAAATTTTGTTTTCATGGCCCTCATTGTCCTATGTGCTAGCATGACGTGTGGGAAAATGCCAGTCTCAAGGTTTTGTTACCGACAGACTATCTGGCATTAGTTTGTTTGCATGTCAGAATGTTAGCCTTTGGTTTTAGTACCAACAGATAAAAGTAATAATGACAGCAGACAGACTGAATCAAATTTTATTACTAATTGATTGGGAAAACCAAATACAGTAAACCATTAATCAAGATCAAAATAAATTTTCCATTCTTGGGTTATATGTTTAAAACTTTGAACACAATATTCAAACCTTTATTTCAAAAATTGAATAATAGAATGAACATTCAAATACTGTTTCAAATATTCAAATACTGTTTCAAATATCCAAACTTAGTTTTGTGTTCATGCGTGAAGTTCATTGACCATAATAATGAGCTTCATTCAGCTAAATGATAGGTAAAGCTGCATTATTACCAATATACATGGCCAAACAGGAAACTGCCCTCCAGTAAACACATGCTCAGCGGGCCACAAATGACTCTAGTGGGCTGATAATGGCATTATTGGCCCTGCTGCTGATTGGTTTTTGGTTCTTGATCCAGTGGATTTTATCCGCTTATAATTTGGCCTTGTTTATTGATAATCGCTGTGCTCAGGCCACAAATGATACTATGCAGGTGCAAATAAGCAATATTTTCTCAAAAAGTCATTTTATTGTCCTAATAGAATACTCTCTGGTTAATAGTTGTATGTTTGTGAGATTCACGAGATCATTAAGCTGATTGATACAAAGCAATAGACCTTTTTCATAATAGCAGCTGATTTGTAATGTTGGTATATAAGGATCTTCATCAAAATAACTTATACCATCTGAAAAAACTCTTAAAAATCAATAACTTTGGAAAGTCTGAATGGCATGGCATCAAAATTGATAAAGATATTGTGGATCAAAATTAGATAACTTTGTAAGAATTTGAGAGATCAGGCGTGGGTGGCCTCATTTTCAACATATTTTTCTTAAAATGCTTGTAAGTCCTTAAGGATTTAAACTTTTTTCCTTAAACTTTCAAAACTACATAGCATAAACATCTTCCCTTGAATTGAAGACCAATTTTTTTTATGAAATAAAAATGCTAATGAGCTGCTGCCATTATGAAAAAGGTCAATGAGATTCATTGACAGCAGATTGACACCAATTAATGCTGATTGTTACCATGTTTTTGTTTGAACAGCCTTGTGTATATATTCTATGTTGTTCATGCGATTTGCCTGGAGAGTTCAACCTAGGAACATGCTTTTATTTGCATGCCATTTTTCTAATGAAGTGTGCCAGTTGGGTCAACTAGGCAGATTTGTGAAATACAGGTAAGAAAGATATACTCCATGTTCAGCCTAAAAACTCTGTTAACTTGTCACACAATGTAGCATTGCAGTTGCCAAGGTGGGGTGTTACACTGCAGTGGGATCTCAGCAACTTGCAACAATTTTCTGCTGAAGTAAGCAGGTGGAACTTTTAACAGTGCTATCTTGGATGATTACAAAACTGATGAGCACTACATGCACCCTTTAAAAAATGCATGTTAAAATTGCAGAAAAGCAGCTACATTGTATTCTGCATGCAAAAAAAAACACTGTGAGACAAACCCTGTTACATTAAGCAGTTCTCCAGCAACATGTCTCACAGTAGTGTTGTGAGACAAGTTGCTGAGAAAATTGCACAGAGTAATGGGGTTGTATAGCAGTGATTAAAGCGTAACAACAGACCAATCACTTCCCTGTAGATCATTCCAGTTTGTGGTCCATTTTCTCCAAACCAAAGGTGCTTTCCATTTAAAACAATCCATCCAGTTGGAAAATTTGTTTCCTAAAAACAACAATAAATGGTACACAACCAAAATGAGTGGGAAAACATATATGGTACACGCATCCACTGGAAGAACAGGAAAAGTGGATTACCTCAATCGGAAGACTGAATTTTCCAATCAGAATGACATATACCATATGTTTTTCCAACTGCAATTTCCTGTTTTTCCAGGTATGGAAAGCACCCCAATACTCTGTTTTTAGGGAAACCAATTGCAGGCTGAGTCTTGAGCAAAGTTACTATAAAATTAGCCAATCATCAGGGTTCATGCTACTCTTTATTAAACTCCTTGGATTTTAATCCATGTTTTCAGGCACTTGAAAAATTCTTGACTTTTAAGACTTTAGCTAAACTATTTGAACAGGCTACACTTTGTGAATTCGACACTAGTTTGATGATGTGATGATGCAATTTAATATGAATCATCAACAAGACAACGTCAGACACATTAAAAAAACAGATCTCAATTTGCTAATTTGAAGGTCATGATTCATCACTATTGTACTAGACAGATGCATACATTGCAGATTTGTGGAATGATCTGGTTGGCTAATTCATGTTTTACCCTGAACACAATCTTCTTCACTGTTATGACTTTCATTACTCTTTGCTCATAAATTTTCAAGAGTTTTTTAAACATTACCTAATTATGTAGTTGTCAAGTACACCTAATTGCAAGAATGTTGTCATATGAAAAAAGAAAAGCTGAACTTTTTCTTTTGTCTTTTAATTTATTCCTTTCTCACTAAATTACTACCTATGTTCTTTTTCTTGTGACAACATTCTTGCAATTAGGTGTATCTAAAAGAAATTATTATAATGCCTTTTTAGATTTATTGATGGAGGGAAGGATCACAAAGCTGTTGAAATAACAGATCCAAGATGAGGACAAAAGTAAAGTAGTATTCCACTAATAATTATCCATTAATAATCCACTCAAGTGTGCCTTTGGGTTCAAGTCATCTGTACTGCAATTATCCATAGTTATTTGCAATACGAGTGATGTAAGGCACAGGCCATGTATGCAAGGTTTTTGTGGATCACATTGCACCCTTTGGTTAAATGAATTTAATATGGAAAAATGTGTAACAAGTGTTTGGCAAGTGTAACCTTGACACATCTGACAATATTCTCAGTATAGATTCTACAGTACATGAGGTAAGCTGTTCAATGACCAAATTATTATATAGTTTGAAAAGAACTAAACTAGTAAGGATTTTAAGAAAAAGGACAACGGTTTTAAGACAAGACATTACTACCAAAACATGTCTTGTCTTTAAAGCATTGTCCTTTTTCTTTAAAATCCTTATATAGTTTAAGTGATGAGTCTTGACTGAGTTATAAAGATTTTTCCTTCTGTGTACTAATGGCTGGAGTCATTTATGTTTATTTTAGTTTCTTGTAACTATAAACAACTACTATGTGCAAACTATGGATAAGAGCCATGGGTAAAACAGAGATCCTTTAAAAATTCTATTTATCCATATCAGTAAAGTTTTGTATATTAAATGACTCCCTTGACTTTACAGTCAATAGCATATGGATTATGGAAAAACCTTTATAACTTCAAGACACATCACTCAAACTATATAATTTTTGGGGTCATTGAACAGCTCACCTCATATACAGTTAATTTCACATAACTTTGCCCCTGCGGGCTGCGAAGTTCGTTGGGAAGTTCGGAAGTACGCTACGAAGTTCGCAAGTTAGTTGGCAATTAGCCAGTCTACTTTCGAACTTCAAAACAAAGTTCCCAACTTGTCTACGTGGAAGTTCAGAACTTTGCCCTTTCGCCTAATAAATTGAAGTA
>WUAP02129066.1:0-14264 GCA_015163945.2 Stichodactyla helianthus | reverse complement strand
ATGTGGATCGAATTGGTATATAGTGGATCGAATTGACCTGGATCGAAATGACCATGGATCGAAAAGACCGGTTACCTTCACTACCTATGTACATGTAGCTGTGTGGCCTAGGGCTATGGAAACGAAGATAGGTGCCGCTATATACGTCACTCAATGTGGGAAGAACTTTAACTTTAACAAATTGTACAGTAATTAATGTTTTTCTCAGAAAATCATGCCCCCCCCCCCCCACAATATATAATGGATCGGCCTCTAAGTTCTTCATTTGAGATTGATTGGCTCATTGAACAAAGCAAGGTGCAACATCTATTGTGAATTTAACTGGCAATTTAATAAACTTACAAAAAACCTAGTACTTTTACCTAACAAAATATTCAAATAAAAACAACAGAATGTTATAGTAGAATTATCATGCACATGCATGCATCCACTATGGATGCACTTGGTTGGCTGCTAAGCACTCAAGAAGCTAGAGTCCTTATTGGCTCATGCAACACTTACACTTCTCTTGTGCTTAGCAGTCTCCTGCATACATTTGTAACTCAATGGATGCATGCTGGGTGTTGACTATTAATTTTATCAGGCAATCCATCAGGCAATCCATCAAGGTACATAAAAAAATGCTTTTCAGCTAGGTTTTTCCATGTTTTAGAAGAAATTCTTTCTGGAAGGTAACTTTTCATGCATTAAAGTCAGGACACACCAGGCAACAGGTTGCAAGGATAAGTGTATACAATAAGCTGCTGCAGAAATAAGTTGCATGATCATAAGCAATAAACACACTGTCATTGATGCTAAAAAATTGTTTAATTCTGTGACTTGCTGCTGAGGATTCTTCAGAGATTGTTGTCACAAGATTGTTTGCTATGTCTATGCAACCTTTTGTCAAGTTTCCCAGACCATTGGCAACTTTTGTCATTACCTACATTACCTACCATATCACTCAATCCTAATAAATATACACCAGCCAAATATATTTCAAAAAAGGTTGTCGATCTGAAATCTGAAATCTCAGAATGAGAGGAATTGAGGGCACAAGCTGTGAATTTATTTTTAAATTAAGTTTTAAAAGCTCTGTGAAGCAGCAATGCAGATAAAATTTTGAGTATCAACACGATAGTTTATATTTTAAACATGTTTTGGTGTTGCCAAATGCCATCGTCATTGTTACAACATTGGAGGATGAAACTATAAATAGTTATTTACACACATTGGAATTTGTATACCAGAAGAATAAAAATTATTAAATGCTTAGTGAAAGATTGGCATGCATGACTTGTTTGATTAAATTGGGATTGACCCACTTGATATGCATAGCTTCTTTCAATCTAAGTTGGTGTTTAGAAGAAACAGAATCAATGATACTGAAATCTTCAAAAGTGGATGCCCTTTTACATTTCTCCGAGGCTTGGAGATGCTTGAATATGTGAGAAGACATATCTCTTTTGAAGATTTCAGTATCATTGATTCTATAAATAAATACAACACCACCTTTGAGCAATGATCTGCACTGGTGAATTGTCTAGCTCAGATTTTAGATTGCTGACTGACAACTTTTTTTGAAATAGGTGTATTTAAAAAAGAAAACATCTTCTGGCTTGACAAATACCTGATATATCCAGATGTACTAGGTTTGGCATTTTGGATAAGATGAGAAACATCTCTCCATCAATGTATGGTGGATCCATATCCATGTCATATTCTTTTCTGTCTTTGGACAAGTCAAGATGTTGTAACAGTTTGAGCTGCTCAATTGTTTTTAAAGGCTCAATGAAATCTCTCAGGCCTATGCAGTTGTACAGTATTAGTCTTGTTAAGGTCCTGTAAAAAACGAACATACCATAAACCCATTCACATTTTATCAAAACAAAATTCTGAATTCCAACTAAAGGTTTTAAAACTTCACTGGGCCAATTACTTTGCTGACACTTGAACTGTGAACACTTCACATTTTTTCAACATCAATGATTAATGGTAATTCAAATACATCAGAATTTAATGCTTCATAAGGTAGAGAGTAATAAAAATTTTTTTAAAAATAATGTTTGAACATTTTCTCACAAATGAAAAATGCGTTTTAGGAAATGTTGAAAAAATCTGAAGTGTTCATGGTTCGAGTGTCCACACAGTAAAATAAAACTCATACAACTTAAGAGACCTTTTCAGCTTAATGCTGTAATGTTTTCCCATTTCAGACCACGTGTCATCCTCTAGGGAATAAGATTCTTTGTTTGAGGTACATTCATATTAATTACCTTCTGAAGCATTACCATTAAACAAAGAAATAAAACCCAGGGGAATGACACTTGGTTTAAAATGGAAAAAGCATTACACCCAAACCATCAGTAAGGTATTTAGTACCTAGCGATGCATGTCATATAATCATTGCAATGGAATTTTTTCATGTAAATGTTCTCTCATTAAACAATTTTGTTTTCAATTGATGAACCAATGCAGAATTTGTGAGATTCAACAAGAAGTTTGTAATCTTTTTAATAACACCAAAAACTGAATAAAAGCATCTTAGATGCAAATCTACCTCATAAAATAATGTCATATTCAAGATATGAATATAATATTGCCATACTTAAATTCTTAGGATAATAATGATATGAAAATATGAAATCCAAAAAAGTAATTAAACATGTTTTTAAGCTTTGAAAAGAAATTTTGAAATTAACAAATTGAAATTATTTCTTCAGCAAGTGTGAAGATAAAGTTGATATTTTTTCATAGAATTTGGGACGGTGCCAGAAAAATCGCTCTTGTGAAATAAAAATTGGCATCTGAAAAAATGCCTTGTATTTTTTATTTTGCCCTTCAAACCTTTGTCAGTTTTTTGTTTTGGAATTGTACAGTATTAACCCTCATGCCATTGGACTTTAACAGGTTTTCACACCTCTGCACCAACCAGGTTTTAGAATAAAATCTTCGCATTAATAAACAATTGGCTGTAATATTTACGACAACCAACAAAAATTATACTCAAGGTGGAAATAAATTTATAACATAATTTTTTTCATGAGGATATTATTTTCATAACTCACCCTCTTAAGCATCCCAGTGGGCTAATACTTGTAAGATCCCGGCATTCTGATAAATCCAGGGAAGTTAGATGTCTTAAATATTCAACAGGCGAGAGATCCAGCACAGAAGTCTCAGAGAGATTTAAAAATACCAAGTCAGTGAGCCCTTGAGAGATGCATTCAAACTGCTCTTGAGTAATCTGTGTTCTCCTCAGATCTAAAAACTTCAAATTTCCGAAATTTCCAACGTCCGAGAACTCGCAGATTCGATTGCAATGGCCTAGATTCAAACATATCAGGGTATTCTTACACCGATGTAAATATTTGAGACCATTTTGAGTGACTTTAGTGCAGGATGAAATGTTTAATTCCCGTATAGGCTGACACGCTACGTGCTCCAAGCCCTTATCAGTGATTGAGGCCCCCTTTAAGTTAAGACGGACGATTCTGCTGGTCTGTGGGTTCGAGAATGAAGACAAGAAGTTATCATTACAGTCTCCAGACTTGAGTCTTTTGGATATGAAAGCTTCGCAGAGATCTTCGGGCAGAAAGACATGGTTCTGAGTCTTGAAGGTGGTTGTCTCCAAAAACATCAAAGACGTATCCATACACAACTCTAACAAAGAAGCTACTTCACCGACAGTCATTTTGAAGTGGTTTACAACAACTTGGTATATTGATGAATCTATAAGGTTCCCCTTGGTGTCATAAAGCTTTTGTTTTTTGAGTTTTTTTGGCCATTTTTTCGAGGGACCAGCAAAGCTACTCCTATCTCTGACTCCTATCTGTACATTTTAAACCCAAGCCGCCGCAATGCCCCATGGTTGTTATTTACGCTTGGGATACCTGTGTTAGACGTTCCATAAATCTGATAAAAAGAGTTTTTGTTTTTAAAAATAATCGATGCTTAAAATGATTTACATGTAAAGTCACTAAAAACTAATGTTTCATAGTAAATGACTGTATCTTTTTACTCAAAATGAGAAATTCCGAAAACAAAAGTTTTATGTAATTTGGGTTCCCTGTGTTGCTGCGTGGCGATTGCTCAGTGCACCTTTTCACAGGAAGAGGAAGATGGATTGGCGAGTTAGTGTTTCTTCAATTCTTTCGCTTTTCTTCACGTTATTTCAAATTTCCAACGCTAAATTCACCCCAGAAAAATGTAGAGAACTAGGGCTATCGGCTAACCTACTTTGTGGGTCCTGTAATGATCTTAAACAATTTAAAATGGACGAGTTAGTGGAGAACTGTCGAAGCTGTTGCCACGAAGAAGGAGATCAAAGCCAAGCTGCGGCCAAGGTAAAAAAGACCTTTAAAGTGTGGAATGAGTAAAGTTATTGAGATACAATAGAGAAAACGTAGTATTTATGGTGTCGACAGTGAGGGATTGACGGCTTAAGCGGTCAAACTTAAGACAAACAAAAGTAAAGACGATGTTGAATAAGAGATGAGTCATGTAGAAGTTTGTGAACAGCTTACATGTATGATTCTAGATTTTCGTTAAGAATTACTAACCGTGGAATTGTTTATATTATACAGCGTTTTGCTTCAGCGACATTGGAAGTGTGCAACTGAAAATTGGGTCGCTTCCCTCAAATACAGGGTAAGCTGGATTAAAGTATTGTAAATGAAATTAATATAAATTAAATTTGGAGAGGCTATTCATCCTTCCTCGCAGCTGAGGTGGTCAGGGGTCGTAGATATAGAGCAGATTTTGTATGACTGTGAAAAGCTCGCAGCATGAACACAGCAGTGATATTGTCAAGGCATGGCAAGGCACGTGAAAATTATAGGAAACATCATGGTCACAGCAAGGCACACTTATGGCACCAACCCTGCTTTGAGCTTATCACAGTCACATGAAATCTGCTCTATATAAGGTGCATTATACAGCTACCAGATGACTGATATTTGGCCATGGAGCACAGCTAGGATGGAAACAGTATTGATTTTGATGAGGGAAAAAAGAAAAAACAAAAACAGAGGACCCAGAGAGAAAACCTCAAAGCAAGGGAAAGACCAACAAACTCACGTGACCACCAAGTCCAGGAATTGGACCTGGGACAGACCACAGAGGTGAGAGGCCAGCACTCTTACCACTAGGTCACCCATGCCTCCCATGTTCCCCACGTATCTGTGTTTGGTGCATGTAGCTCCCATTTGTTCAGATGCAAGCCCTAAGTTCTTAGTTATGGTAAACTCTAGGGGGTTGGGGTGGGGGGGAGATGAGAGACTAGTTGAACAACTGATGCATTAGGGACTGTCCATTGGGTAAGATAATCCTTATAAAGATGAATGACGCCCTTCTACAGTATGCTGGGGGTACCTGGCAAAAAAAAAAATTATAAGGCCAAAACAAGTTCTATTTTATATGGAGTTGTTTGTGCTTTGGTTGATTCCAGGTAAAACATAAGTTTATTAGGCTAAATTTCCCAACTTTTCTAGTATAAATACAAGAATTTTGTGTCTTGAATCTGTGAAATACAATTCAAAAGGTTTGGTGAGAAAAAATGCAGTACACCAGTCTTGTAACATTGCACATTTGTCACCTCGTATTATCAAGAGGGGGCTGATGCATTCTGAATTTTACTTGCATGAATTTTGGTGACCCCTCCCTCTAAATTTCCCATTGTCCCTTTAGCTCCTCCTTATTTTGAGCCTAAAAAATGCTGACCCCTCCCCTACACACACACACACACTATTTGCACCTGCTGCCCCTCTAATTAATGATCAGTCCCTAATTAAGTGCCAGAACCAAAAAAATTGTGTAATTGTAAAGTAAAGTTTGAATTTACTGTTCATATTTATAATTAGCAGTATAGGGCTTTGTTCAGGCAGCCTCAAACATGTTTTATACCTATACTCCCAGGAATCCCTTTCGGTAGCTTTTTTTGTCATGCTAATTTTCACTATTGTCTTGGTATTCTCAAAGGAGTTTTAATATTTGAATATGAAAAGATATTTTGAAAAGGATTGTGGTAGTTTAGTTATTGAAAATCATTAGGGTTAGAGTCTATTAATATAATATTAACTTGCTTCTGTTTTTGACAGCTTTTGTTCGCAGTGAGAGGCCTGAAAAATTTCCTAACTTAAGGATTGAAGTAAGTATTAATATTATGGATTAAAGAGAGTGAAGCTATCTATAGACTAAGCATTCTTAATCAGTTTTTATGTAATATATACAATACGAGTGGCAATGCTGTATCTGATCTACAAGCTCAAGCCGCAGGCGAGAGATTGTAGATCAGATACAGCTGCCATTGCCACTCGTATTGTAACTATATTGCTTATGATACGTCTAGGTTAGCTAGATCGTGTTTGACTAAAATTTTGAATGTACATGTGAATTTGGCTGACAAAATCAGCTTTAAAGTTTATGCAAATCAGGACGATTCTGTATGAGATATACAAGCTCCTCCATGCTTATGATTTTCTATTGTTTTGGCCTCATTAATTATTCATGAGTATTATAAGTACTATTTTTTACAATATGAGTGACCATGCTGTATTTGATATACAAGCTCGAGATTGTAGATCAAATACAGCATGGCCACGCATATTGTAAATTGCTTATGATACGTCTAGGTTAGCTAGATCGTGTTGGACTAAAGTTTTGAACAGACATGCGAATTGAGCTGAGAAAATCAGCTTTAAAGTTTATGCAAAACAGGACAATTCTATACGAGATATACAAGCTCCTCCATGCTTATGATTTTCTATTGTTTGGTCTCATTAATTATTCATGAATATTATAACTTATTTTTTAGTTTGTGAGGGGAGCAGACCCAATTCTAAAGTTGCATGGTGAAGATGGTGGTATTCAAGAAGAGTTAAGGTATTATGTTCACATGTAATGTATACAATATGAGCGGCCGATCTGTATGGGATATACAAGCTCGAGCCACAGGTGAGAGATTGTAGATCCCATACAGATTGGACGCGAATATTGTATATTACTTATGATACATCTAGGTTAGCTAGATCGTGTTTGACTAAAATTTTGAACATATATGTGAATTCGTCTGAGAAAATCAGCTTTAAAGTTTCTGCAAATCAGGACAAATCTGTATCAGATATACAGACTCCTCCATGCTGACTAAAATTTTGAACATATATGTGAATTCGTCTGAGAAAATCAGCTTTAAAGTTTCTGCAAATCAGGACGAATCTGTATCAGATATACAGACTCCTCCATGCTTATGATTTTCTATTGTTTTTGCCTCATTAATTATTCATGATATTATAAATTTATACATAACTATCCATGGAATAATTATTCATTTTTTCATAAAAAGTGATAAGTTTTCTAATAACTTGAGGGTTATAGCAAAGAACAATGGAGGCTTGGGCTTTTTATGGATGTTGTACCACAGAAAGCCCACATTTTTTAGCATGTTAAATTTCAACCACTTGTTTAATTTTCATTACAGTATTGAAAAGTGGAATACTGACAGTGTAGAAGAATTTTTAACTGAGAAATTACAAAGATTGTAGTCTTCCTGTATTGGATAAAGTCAATGGAAGTACTGTATGGAAGTGGTGGCTTAGTTATTTCCAGTGATGATACCTCCTCAATAAACCTGTTTTGCAGGAATGTGGAGTTTGATGTATGGAGAAAGCTATGCACTGTCAAATGCTAACCATATTTCTATTAAATATTTAATGGATTCTGTTAATACACTAAGAGGCTTCAACCTGTTACAAACTACAGACCTTTCTCAAATGGCAGTCATATTGGTTCCATTAGAATAAAAATTTGTTTATGCCTGGCCAACTCGTGCTGAATTGCTTGAATGCAAGGCTCACAGGGCAAAGCATATTGTTTCAATTAACATGACCACCATGGGAGAAAAGTGAATTATTGTATAAAGATGATTATTGTAGTTGATATAGGGTTCAACAGGTGTGATCCCAACTTATTTCATCAAGCTATACAGATAGATTTATGATTAGTCATTCATGATCATATTTGCAAGATGGTATCATTGAATTTAACTGACATCATACTACATGTAGCCTACAGATAATTTCTTGGAAAATAATTAACAGTCATCCATAAAAAATATCAAAAAGCATTTTGTTAATGTTAGTTCAGTAATGCCATCTTGAAAATGGAATTTTTTTATATATTGATTGAATAACAGAGTTATTAATGGAAACTAGTGATTGAGTAAACTAGTATGCTGTGTCAGTGTATAACCAATGAAAGGAAATTTATTACACCATAGAAAAAAGAGATACTTAACTTTACTGATGTTTTGAGCTTTCACCCTTCAGAGTAAAAAAGAATGAAAGGCAAAAGCTGGTAGTATCAGTAAAGATAAGTTTCTCTCTTTTCTACAGTGTAACAAATTCTTTTATTGGTTATTGTTCTCCAACTGTATTCCTTACCACTTGATTTATGATGACCTCACAATAAACCATATCATTGGGCTTGTGAGGTCTGATGTTTTCAAATGTTGAAATATTGACCTAACTTTTATCCTGCCACATTCAACTAAAAAGCATGTTATTCAAAGCATCAACAAATGCATTTTTTGCATGTACAAGTGCATTATGAGCCACAGTGGAACAAGACTTGTTTTAGAAGCATGGCACTATGCGTGACCAACACATACATCTCCCTAGTGTATACAAAAGTTTGCTGTAAAAACTTGCAATTTGCATTAGCCATCATTCTACCAATGAAGGTCATAGTATCTTGACCGAAATGTCAGAACAAATTACAAACTAGACACTATTGTAGTGTTAACTAGGGCTTCGTTATGATTCTCGCCCCCAGTTCCCAGTGACTCAGCTAGGAATGCCTGGGACCATGACCCCCCTTTTGGTGACCAAATACAAAAAAAAAAAAAGAATGGCCTGCATTTTAAGACTTGGGTTCCTACTGAATCCCGAGTAATCAGAGACAACCAGTTATTTATCTAATCTCCCAATGCCCGATTACAAAATCTTTGATCGTATAAGTGCATACAAATGTTTACAGATTTTATTTTACAGGTTTGTTAGAACCATCCTGATAAGATTGTTTATCACAAGATAACAAATAATAAATTAGAAAAGAAAGGATTTAAAAACTCACACACCACTCGGAAATCTTTCACAAATTAAATTAAGAGCTGCAACACTGAAGCTCACAAGGTTACATTGTAACTCTCAGTCTAGGGAAATTTAAGGTGGCTGACTACTTTAGCAAAAATTACTAGAAAATTTTCTTAGAAAGCTATATTATACAGAATTTAACACTGATTCCAAATAAATAAAGAAAAATGGGGTGTCCCAAGCTCATATTCAAGATATCAAAATTTTGAATATTACCATCTTGACAAGTTTTAGAAGAAAAATGGAAAACCAAGCTTCACACAAAATAATTCACAACTCAAAAACCAAAAACTATGTAAGTAGTTCTCTTGGAATACCTACTTTAAACATTTTTGAGAACTACATAAAAATTATTTAAGAATGCTACAAGAATAAGTTTGAAATTTAGCATTTATTTCAGTTAATTAGCAAAAAAAATTGCTCCACTCAAAAGATAACAAAAACAGAAACAATGCTTTTTTCATAACTTAAAGTAATTACATTTTTCTCAAACTTAGTCATTGTTTTTTTACCCTTTATTTTGGGAAATGGAAAGAAAAATGTACAGTTCTGTGCAAAATTTTAGGGTTTTGTCCTGTTGTAGTTCAAAATGTATATGGTTCCCTAATAACATTTTGAAGGAAATTCAGAGGCCTTGAGATTTTTTGTACACATGCACAAATCGAACATTGTGAAGTAGTCAGCCACCTTTAGACATCCTTCAGAATTCAGGACACTGTCATGCTTTGTATGCAATGGAAATTAACTTAATTTTTAGGGTTGCCACCCTAGATATAGATACTATGGTTAGGTGTCACATAATGAGCTGCCCAATTAATGCAGTTATCACCACAGATTGCTGATGCATTAAAAAGGGTTCACAAATAACACATAAAAATACTTTAAATAAAATAAGAGTGATATCGCTCAGTCATGAAACTCTACTGCAGTTTATAAGGTTGCAGCTTCTTAATTCTCATAATTCATTCTTAATTCATCTAAATCATTTGTCCAAATCTTCAAACATAAATAAAGTCTATATAAAGATTTTACTTGACACTTATCGGATGCTCTTGTGTTCAGGTTTGTTTATTGCTGGGTTGTCAGTGGTAGACCAGATGATTTTATAAATGACCTGATGGCATGTGATGTGTTACTGTGCCAGAACAAATGACTTCCATTTATTGGTGTTTGGGTCATAAGTCTCCATTGTCTTGAGGAAAGCTGAACCATTAAACCCCCCAACTGCATATATTTGGCCTCCAATAACAGCCACACCCACATTATGCCGAGCTGTGTTCATACTGGCCACAGTTGTCCATGTATTGGTTTGTGGGTTATAGCACTCAACACTATTCAAAAATGAGGTGCCATCATAGCCACCCACAACATACAGACACCCACTAACAGCAGCAACACCAGCACCCCGACAAGCTGTCTTCATTGGTGCTATAAAGGTCCATGTATCTTTCAAAGGGTTGTAACATTCAACAGTGTTGAAGTAGCTCCATCCATTATACCCTCCTATAGCATATACCTTTCCATCTAGGGCCTCAGCACAGAGGTTATCTCTGCCACAGCTGAGAGAGGCTACCTGCTGCCATTTGTCACTGGATGGATCATATCTTTCCACTGTCTTTAGGTTATGGGAACCCGAGTACCCACCAATAGCATACAGGTGATTGTCAAGGACAGCAGTACCCAGGCTGCTGCGGCAGTATCCCATAGGTGCTTTAAGTGACCAGGTATCAGTATCCATGTCATAACACTCCACAGTATTTAATTCATTGTGCCCATCTGAACCTCCAATGGCATAAATCTTGTCACCAAGAACACCAAGTTCGAAGCGGCCACGGTTGGAATGAAGATGAGCTGCAGGCATCCACTCATTCGTCTGGGGATCATATACTTCTACAGTGTCTAGACATGCACCTCGGTCATATCCTCCTACAGCATATAGTTTTCCACTCAGCTCAGCAGCACCAACACTACAGCGGCCTGCAAACAGGAACATAGGAATATTGAATACTGCTTCATTACCTTAGTTTTCAGGAAAGCACGTTTGTAAGTACACATTAAGCCCTACTGAGGGGGACATCCGGGGGCAAGCCACAATCCACAAGATAAATCTTTTAAAAAAGTTACACAAAGGTATTACAACAGATTAACCAGAAATTGATTTCTAATTATGATCTTTTTGAAATTTGCCTTTGATGTCATGCAATATGTGGTCTTACAAATGAAGATGCATTAATGGCAGTAGCATGGTGGGGACCAAAAGGAGTCAAAAACAGACACATTCATAAAACTTTTAGAGTTTTAAATCCAATAAAAATGAAACTTGGCAAAAAGACATACGTCAAGGCAATAAATCATCACTTTTGATTTTTGATTTTTGGTGGGAAAATGATGTCATGAATGGGCCATCAAATTTTGAAATTCAGAAATGCACAAGTATGACATTGCATTCAAAAGAACCCATAAAATTAGAGATAAAGCTGAAAAACATCTCAGATATCACTTTTCAATCCAAAGATATTAATTTTTGAAATTTGAAAAATCCACCATTTTGTTACTATTTTTAGTAATCCTCTAATTTTGTGTTCTTTTGAATGCAATGATACTTGTGTATTTCTGAATTTCAAAATTTGTTGACATGTTCATGACATCATTTTCCCACCAAAAATTATGAAAATAAAAATCGAAAATGATATGATTTGTTGCCTTGACATATACAACCAAAACAGGCAGACTGAATATAAAATCCCATGTAACAGTTGATTTTGATCATGTGGTGGTGTACTTTTACACCCAAAAGCTAAATGCACGTGATCACATTCCTGATCATGGCTGCTATATGAGTAAGCAAGAAAGGAAGATATTTTGTTCACAGGAAATCAGGTGAAGAGCTGCATACGAATGTCATAAACAAGATGATAGCAAAGGGGGGAGATCCAGCTTCTGGATTCTTTCCTGGGACATATTCTGAAGTTGCAAATCAATTTAGAGTTACTTCGCAGTTCATTTTGAAATTGTGGCACACTTTTTGTTCTTTTTTTTTCGATGAAGCAGGAATCAATAAAGCTGTGGGTAATCCCGATTATGGGAGTTCACTTCATCAAGGACCACTGGCAATCGAAATTACTCCTGGGGACAGCCGGGGAGCAAATGTCACTCTTAATGCACTGTGTGGTTTAGAAGGCACTCTTTATGCAAATACCGTTAACGGGCTTTCAAATTCTCTGTTTCTAAACTTTTTTGATGAAGTGGTACAGGCTACTACTACACATGGGCAGCCAGTAATAGATTTAGGAGGCTATATAATACTTGACAACTGTGCTAATTAACTCACCGATATGAAATGGGTGATGTTTTGCAAAGGTGGCTGATGCATATGGGCGCCTCTTTAATCTATACACCATCCCGTTGCCCTGAATTCAATGTAGCCGAATATGTTTTTAACAAGCTTAAAATTATCCTGAAGCAAGATAGGTTTCACCCTATTTTGCGTGAAAATATCCATGTTGCTGTTTACAAGGTGCTTGACACGATAACTTCAGATGACATGTTTGGATTTTTTACCATGCTTTTTTTAGAAACATTGTAGAAATATGAAATTTTATTTTTAAACTAAGCAGGAACTGTGCTAATTTAGCACTTGTTAAGACTGGGGAATCTACAATTAGCAGTCATTCACTTTTTATTGCTATTTCTAGTAGACTACTGTACTTCTTACTATCCCAAGACAACAAAATAAATATAAGGAAACTTGAAGCAAGCAAAACATTTTATTCTTTATTACTTGTTTTCATATTCTTATTTAATACCTCACTATCACACTGGAAAAATATGTATTCATTTTTTTTACTGTGATTGAGTTGTGTTGATTAGACACTACACAAAATGATCTGACCACGATAACAGAAAAGTGTTTACAAAAATACAGAAATATCAAACTGTAGGATCAAGTGAAGAAATCCCAATAACATCGATTATTTTTGACTGGTATAAACACAACTGATTATTAAGCAAACAAACGATGTAAAATTAATGTTTCAATTACTCAACTCTTACATAGTGGCCGGGAGCTGCCTGTTTATAATGCAAACACCATGCAGTTTGAAGAAGTTGCTCCTGGTAGCCTTTTAACCACAACATGTTAACAAAAAATACTAGTACTAGAAATCGGTTGAATCTAATCTTTATTCTTTACAGTCTGGTGGTAGTTTCAGAAACTGGGTATGCAACTCCTCCTGTGCACTGTGCAGCTAGTCAGCTCTCTCTTAAGGCAATACTAAGCTGCTCTCTTTCTTGGGACAGTGAGGAGAGTTGGTTTGTTGTTTGAGCGTCTGTATAATCACTACTAGTAGCAGCAGACAGCATCTTCAAACCTTTTAATTCCAACAGGCTTCTCATAGGATTACTATTTCTCTTGATTTGTGAACAATTTGACGACTGGAGTATATTCTTTTTGTAATTATCAAGAGCTTCGATAAGGCTTACTTCGATAGGTGGAATTTTCCCTTTGAAATGTTTCAAGTTTTTTCAAATCAATGTTGACTTCACGCCAGTTTACAAAACCACTGGGATTTATATAACATTTCTTGCACTTGTTAATCAATTGGGATCGCATAAAGCTTGGAAATGAGCTTGTTACTTGATTCTTTAGAGCCATCTTAGAATTTAAAATGTTCTCTAATTTTTAAAGAGCTTTTCTTTTTGGCTGCAGAAGACTGTTTTTTCCCCATGAGGATGTCTTTTTCGTTTTTGTGTTGATATTCCCACAGAACTTGTCTGATAAACAGGGATGTCCTTTGTACAGGCAGTTAAATCTGTTATGACCTCTTCTGTGGCAATTTGTACATGCGGATTTAACATAATTAATATCTGGCTTTTTACCATACAAAGTTGATAAGTCTTCAAGCTCTCTTTCGATTTTTAAGACTCTTTGTTTCTGTATGACAATCTCTCTTTGTTTATCTTGTATCAGTTACTCCAGGGGAGATAAACATTCCTGAGATGACAAATTTTTAGACTCATCTACTACAGTGTGATCTTGGCAACGTTATTTATGAGGTAGTTGTTATAGTCGTAGATCATATAGAACCAAGATGTTTATTGAAAAGCCTGATATATCTACTGAAGTACAATAAGTAG
>WUAP02129055.1:0-14265 GCA_015163945.2 Stichodactyla helianthus | reverse complement strand
TCCGAAATTAAAAACTCCTTCACGCTTATGATTTTCCATTGTTTTGGCCTCATTAATTATTCATGAATTTTCTAATACACTTTACACTCTAATTAGTACACTTTGTTTCACGGGTTAATGAAAACCACTCTATAGAAAGATGCATACCTTCAAAGTATTCGTTTTATAATATAACTAAAATAAACTTAAAATAGATATTTATGAATTATTCACGCCACTACCTTGGACTCACGCAATTACATGATAATCATGTGATCAGAAGTGTACAAGCACGTGATAGAAGGACCATGAGCACGTGCTATCACCAATTATTCTGCCCAATCAGGAATGACTATCTTTGAGGGAACCGTGTGTTTACTTACCTGTTTTTATAAATTTTCGTGTCAAAATGGAAGATTCTGATCAAGTGTCTGTTCGCTGTGTGAGAAGCATGTCTTCGGCGGAGTTGGAGTTCGAAGATTTTCTTCAAAGCCAAGAAAAATCACAGAAACAGCCTCAAAAGGAATTTCCCAGGGCGAAAAACTGCATTCAACCGTTGGACTACAAGTATAAACTTGGTATGAATAAAATGTTTTATTCAGTACACGTTTCTTATGAGGAATTTTTAAGTACAATGAAAAATATACTTCGACTAGGTCTGTTGAAGTGTCCTATTTATGGTTTTAACTAAAAAAGCGAAATTTTTCGAGGAACCTTTCACTTCTAACTGTCTAACGTGACAATGTGTAAGATATCCTGTTAAACTCCCAGGGCCAAGTAAACAATCACATTTCACATTTCTCGAAATTCAAACCTTATCAAAGAAAAGATTCTTTCAAAGGTGTCTTCAACGTTGTCTGGTCACTCTTGGGGGAAGAGAGGAGAGGAAATGCAGCATTTGTAAAAGGGAGAATCTTCTTAGCAAA
Source organism: Stichodactyla helianthus (assembly GCA_015163945.2). Classification (NCBI taxonomy): domain Eukaryota; kingdom Metazoa; phylum Cnidaria; class Anthozoa; order Actiniaria; family Stichodactylidae; genus Stichodactyla; species Stichodactyla helianthus. Next base: position 13,360 of record WUAP02129055.1, on the reverse strand, counting down.
TACGCAATTTAAAATTTATATAATTTATTATGCATCAGTATCACGATTTTGATTGTCTTAGAGCCTATAGCTTATTTGTGTTATTATACATTTTACTCACTATCACAGTTCTGATTGGCCGAGAGCCTATAGCTAATTAGTGATATCTGCAGAAAAATTTGCAGATGTGGGATATATCATGTTGATCATATCAAACTGTCCAAGTATTAGATGCATGCTTAAAAAGTAGATTCGTAAATGTAAAAGATGAGAACTTCCTAAAATTTTAAAAATGTACAGTATAATAAAACAATTATTGAATTCAGTTTTTGCATGATATTATAAATTATTAAGACCTTAAGTCTGTGTAATATCTGCCTCAGCCTATGGCTTCAGCACATAACCCAGAACTTGGTCTTGATAATTTATGATATCATGCTCAACCTCATCCAATAATGGCTTGATATTAGTTTGAAATATTTCATTTTTTTTGATTTGAGCTTCATTCAAATCACTTTTGCTAGACTGGGGTGGATTACTGAAGAATGACCAAGGATTTGCATAAGAATTAATTGGCTATAGACGTAGTAACAGCATCTAACAGAAAACATTTGAAATATTTATCCAAAATAAATGGTTGCTATCACATCACAGCCACCCCAACAACTATTTTAAAAAAGTGTACACAGGAGGTTAATTATGCTTACAGAAGCAACAGAAGATTATAACAATATTGTTATTTTTAACATTTCCTGGTTCAGGATTTCTTCGTTGAATTTCACTTGAAAAAATGAAGCAACTCGAATTTAAAGTGGAATTCTCTCGTCATCCAATCAATTTTCATTTTTAGCAGCTTGTTATGAAATATCTCTTAACAATCAGGAATGAATATCTGTAAGAATTTTCCATGCATTGCATCAATTCAGTCAAGTAGATAAAAATAAACTGGGAGCTCCGCTACTAGGTAATACCTAATTTATATATTAAAACTTGTGACCTATATATTAAAATGTGGTTTTCTGAATTGATATTACTGTGGTAACAGCTAGATTGTGTGTTAACTATTTGGCACATCATGCAATCAGACCAAAATTAGCTGTTACATGGGAATTATTATCACTGTGTATGTTCTTTGGTAGTTGATTGCTGTAGCTGCATGTATGTGATCTTTTATATCATTTTTTAGACTGTACATTACCTGAATATGCTCCACGATTCATCAATGTTCCTACAGTTATTGTCTTGGTGGGTTTGCCAGCAAGAGGCAAAACCTACATGGCCAAAAAACTGGGACGGTATCTCAACTGGATAGGAATCCAAACAGATGGTAAGTTATTTACATGTTTACTTCCATTATGAAATCCTAGAAAATGTTTATCTGAGATTACTTAGAAAATAAGATAACAAAAGACACAGATGCCATCTTGGTTTAGAAAAATCTTTTGTAAAGTTCAACCAATGTGGCTGCTGTAATGTCCCATGAACATCAGTAATATATGTTTTCTTTATTATTGATGCAGATAAAAAGAAAAATGCAAATTCTTTTGTTAGATACCACCAACATATTCAAGATGATGTAACATGTAAATGAAGAATATATAGGGATCAACATTGTCTTCTTGTTTTAGAAATAATCATTGTTTGTTTGTTTATCTAGTGTTTAATGTTGGAGAATACAGAAGAAAAGTTGTGGGTACAGACAAACTACATGATTTCTTCAGAGTTGACAATGAACAAGCTCAGACTATCAGAAGGTATAAGTTGACATGAATTTCCCTCATTTGCAGGCTATGGAACCTCTTATACTATTCAATAGCTTATTTAATTATGCTGTCAAATTATATACTTCGCTGAAAAAGCTTAAATCAATCAATCCAATTAATCCAATAGGAGCAAGGAGCAAGTGTGGTTGTTGGTTTGTGCATTGCCTGCTAAATGAGAGGTCTATAGCTTGATCCTCAGTGACCACACATGCTTTTTTTCAACTTCTCCCTAATCTGTGTTGTTTTAGCTTAAAATACCCTTAAAACAGAGCACTGATGGAGAGAGGGGGGTAAAGTGTGCACCGTCAGCTTCCATTGATAGGATTCTCATAGCTGAAGGAACTACCTCAGTCAGTCTGAATGTTAAACAAAAGTTACTATTGCTTTACCTTTAATACAGACCCAACTATAGGTGAAATTCACTGTGATAAACTCCAAATTTGTGAGTGCTTTACTGTAATATTTAATTGGTTATCAGTATCAATAATAATCTGTTAATATTATCTCCAAAATAGGCATTGTGCCTTGACATGTTTAGAGGACGTCAGCAGGTGGCTATCCAAAGGAGGACAAGCTGCTGTAAGTTCTGTTACTTTAACACTTTCTGTTTCTGCTACCTAATATTTAGTTACAGATTAAGTAAATTTTCTCAGGTATAATATTTTTTGGATCAATTTTTTTGTGGATCAGATTTTTGATGCTACAAATACCACAAGAGAAAGAAGACGACTTGTCTTGGAATTTTGTTTAAAAAGAAAATATAAAGTAAGTATACTCTTATTATTAAGAAGGATATTGCATGCTTGCTTACCTGATGCTGATGTATTTATATCTGTAATATAATATGGATTATATAACTGAAACTTGTTAATTTGTTATGTGAGCTTCTAATTGAACATCCATACTTTTTACATTTTAGGTTTTTTTTATGGAGTCAGTTTGTACAAATATTAATATTGTGTCATCTAATGTCAAGGTAGGGTGTTGGTTTCTTAATATAAGAATGTGATACTGATAATTATGACAGTAATGGTGGTGGTTATGATGATGAAGTTGATGCCGTTTATTATGAAGATAGTGTATGATGATGATGATGCAATGATAATGTCATTAACATTGACGTTGGTCACATGAAGTGATGATAGCAGCAGCTGTGGTGGCAGAGGTGGAGGCACAGTGGCAATAGTGATGATGAACAGTTCTCCCTTAATACTGTGATTAATAATAGGAAGTCAAAGTGTTTAGTCCTGACTACAAGGAAGTCAACAAAGAAGCAGCGTACCAGGATTTTATAGAAAGAATAAAACACTACGAAGAAGCTTATGAACCCTTAACCTTGGATCATGATGGGTAAGATATGTCATGTGTACGATCATGATAAATAACTATGGTTTTCTACTCTTAGACTTTGACTGACTCTTTGCACACATCTAAGGCATGCACTGTCCTAATGTTTTATACAAATCTGCAAAATAGTGATGAGCTTTTTCTACACAACTCTATTTGTTTAAGCATAGCTTACCAGGCCTGTTGCATATTGTATCATTAATAATCTATAAACCCCTAGTGAACAGAAATTATTTGCTCATCATAATACACCACTTTTCTAATACTTGGGCCGTGTAGTTCCAGTCCACTCAGGGGGCAAACGGCAACATAAGACACAGGTAGCCCAAGAAATGTCTTTAAGAAGTCCGTACCCATGAACAGATTTCATAGGACAAATTTTAAAAAAATTGATTGAGACTTGTATTTTACATTTTCTTTTTTTAATTTTCCCTATGAAAACCATATGTAGACATGTAATGCATCAAAGGCATTTCTTGATCTACCTGTGTCTTATGTTAGCGTTTGCCCCCTGAGTGGACTGGAACTACACGGCCCGAGTATTAGAAAAGTGGTGTATTATTGTTTTGTTTTCTCAGTGACGTGTCTTTCATAAAGATTATCAATGCAGGAGAACAATATCTGGTCAATAATATTGATGGTAAGTATTTACTTAAAATATAGCATTATGAAAACAGCACACTCAGCAGGTCTATGTATATCATGTGACAGCCAGTGTGGAATATGTCAGTAAATTATTAATTTCTGTATGCACCTCTACCTCATTTCCTCTCCATTCAACATATCTCCATTTTGAAAGAAAATTTCAAAATTACTACTAGTGTTGGAGGAAAACTTATGAAAGGTGTACACCATTGTTTCATTTCAGGGTATCTTCAAAGTAAAGCAGTATATTTCTTAATGAATTTACACATAAGAAAAAGATCAATCTACCTTGTTAGGGTAAGGGGATTACTGATTAAATTTGTTGTTAATGCATGATAGATAGATATTGCAGATGAGTTATAAGCTAGAGTGCTGGGAAGAAGGCATTTGTTCTTTATTTGTCAGGGAACTATACCACAAACAAAGCTAAGTGCTCTAGCAATATCAGGGTTCCCACAGTCAGGGAAAAGTCAGGGAATTTTGTATTTGGTCAGGGAATTTTAGTTTTTTCTAAAAGTCAGTGAAAAGTCGGGGAATTTTTATCATTATCCTCAAATTTGTTTTGAATTCGGTGACAATTATGTAATTTCATAGGTGACTCTTAAATGAAGCTTTGCAAGGCTTCCTATTATATAATTCTTTATAGGACTTAGGACTTCATTCCATTTACACACAAAATATTACATGACAGCATACAGAATTAACAAGGAAGAACACACAATATTGATTGCCAAGAGAAGACACTAAAAACAGTATAAGAAACAACAGATATTCTGTTTTTGGTAACCTATATATGGTCCATGTAAATGTGTTTTTTGATTAAAAGGACTAAAGAGAAGTGTGCATCTTGGTCATTGAAAAAAGGTTTTCGGTCAGGAAAATGTCAGGGAAAAGTCATGGAATTTTACTTTTCCAAATGAGTGGGAACCCTGAATATAGTTCTCAATAGGTTTTGGCAGGGATCTGATTGATTTTGGTGGGTTGAATTCAGGTTGCAAGCTAAAAACAGTGGAAAAAATATCTAAAGTAAGGTGGTATTGGTATTGCTTCAAAGAGTAGCCGACTTTTGAGATATGCTTCACTTGTCATGCACAAAGGTTTCAGTACAAGATACCCTGTGAGCAGAATCTCCTTTTACCTTCTGCCCTCAGGCTTAAGCACAATGCTTCATGCTGAATTAAATTTATTCTTTTTTCCTGTCATGGGTCACTGAGAATTATACATGAAGTCTCACACTGAAACCTTTGTGCATGACAAGCGAAGCAGTGGGCTGTTGGATGGGATGATGAGATTTGTAAAAATTTTGGCTGGATGGCAGAATTTTGGCTAATCCACTACCAGCTGAAGGCGAACAAGCATTCAGGCTGAGAGAACAAGCTAGTTTTCTCGGAAAAATTTTCCAAACTCCTGGTGGGATTTTTCCAAGAAAACTAGCTTGAAGAAACATAAACATATTCAATCAATCATTTACCAAGCACAATTTAACACCTAAAAAAACTTGTTTTTTGTTTTTGCTTACTTTTGTTTGCTTTTTTTTTTGCTTTGTTCTGTTGTTTTGATGATTTTTATATTCTTCTTTTAGCCATTATCATTGTTTTCCTTCCAATGCTTCATGGTGACATAGAATTTCAGAATCCTATACCATCCATTTATTCCTACATGAGTATTTGTTTTAATTAATGTCAACTCTTGTTCAGCATGGTAGCTGTGAATATAATTCCAATCAGAAAATTGGTGGAGACTCTCTTTTGAATACAGAAGGGGAGAAGGTGAGCGAAACTAGTCCTTTCCTCAAATCAATGAAAAATAAGTGTCAATGATTTTGGCTATATCCTTTAGGTCCATCACTAGGATATCCAAAGGGGGGGGGTTCATTTTTTTCCCAGTTATTGTAAAAAAAGTGAATGGAGGAAAGTGTGGCTCAATTTCATTACCCTATTGCACACCTGTAACAAGATCCTCAGTTTGAGGCCAATTTTTATTTGTTAATTTAAAAAAAAAACAATCAACCCTACTCTAAATCTTTGTATTGGTGAAGTGACTTGCTGCTTGAGAGAGGCATATTACACAATCATATGGATGAGAAACATTATAATAATAGCTATAATTTTCACTGAGTGTATAGATTTTAAACTGAGAGATGTTTTTATTGCAGTTTGCCAAGGCTCTTGCAGGGTTTATAGAGAAAGAAAATGTTGAAGATTTACAGGTATTTTGTATTAAAGTTAAAATAAAGACCTGTAGTGTGACATTGATTATGACATGATTTTCTTTCATTTACAGCTTACCAACCTTAAAGTGGATTCCCTTCTCTCCATGACACTTACCAGGCTTTCCATTCATTATTATATGATAGGTTTCCACACCTCGCAACATTTTACTGGCTTCCTATTGAATACATGTCCACTCCCCATTGTAGTAGCACCTTAGTTGTTCCATTGAGGCCCAGTTTAGATGTCAAACTTTTGCTGTGCTAAATCTAATGATCTTTAAGGTCAACTGAAATTCATTTGAATTCAATGTCTGATTCAAAAGCTGGATTTAATTCTGCCACTTGCAATAAGTTCAACCTTCAAAAAAGCCAAGGCTTGTATGATTTTTGCATTGCATTTGACACAATGAAGGTTTGGCATTTGAATCAATCTTTACTAGTTGTTTCATGCGACTGGCTCAGTCAAATTAAATTTCTGCTGCACAAATCAACTGTCAAATTCAATTGGTTCAGACATCGCACTTTTCATGTACAAAGAGCAACCATAGATTCTAAACTGCAAAAGTTTGACATCTGAACTGGACCATTTGTTTTTGAAGAAGATATATTTCAACCCTCCATTATGGATGGAAGTGCCCTGTGAAACTGTTGCTTAATATTAGTTCCTTACTGATTGCATACTTTGTGCTCATTACTTTTATTACAGGTTTGGACAAGCCAGTTAAAACGAGCTGTCAGCACTGCTAAATGCATTAAAAATATTTTAGTTGAGCAATGGAAAGCACTGGATGAGATGGACTTTGTAAGTACATGTATGAGATGCTCTCTGACTGGGGTTGATGTTTCCCATTTAATTTTAAAAATTTGCTCTTAATTCTCCTGTTTTTTTCTTTTCATTAAACAGGGTTTATATGACGGTATGAATGAAGATGAGTTAGAATCCATAGACTCTGAAGAGAGGAAAGCCATGCAGACTAACAGGTTTCTCTACAGATACCCACTGGGAGAGGTTGGTTTAAATACCTGGTAGTTTGACAGCTCTTTCTATTCCTAGCCTCATGTCTGCACTCCTAAAACTTCTATAAGTCATACCAGGACTTTTGGCATTTAAATTGAGACATATTTTTGTTTTCAGTCCTATGGTGATGTTTGTGCAAGACTGGAACCTGTTATTATGGTGAGTAATGAGGAGTAAACTGGGTAATAGACCTTTTTTGAGCTCATAAAATACCCCTGTGTTCTTTAACTACAGACTCATTAACTCAGAGCCTCATTTCACTGTCAAGAATGGACAACCTACAACTTCAACAATGCGTAGCAAACACTTTGAAATTCCATGGCATTTGCCGAGGCATGTGAATATTCTGCACAAAAACAATGCTAACCCTGAGCAATGGAAGAGAACTCAAAACTATAGTATTATCTACAATAGCAACCCCCATTGACAAACAGTCAATAGCCAACCATTATTCAATTGGCAATCCATGGACACCTTACTGACACTGCTGTCATGTGTTTGAATAGGAAGTTCAGGGAAAACAGTTAGAATAAAATAAGCTTTTTTCTTGTCTCTTAGGAATTAGAAAGATCAAATAATATTTTGATTATCTCACATGAGGTAAGTTCTGAGTGCCTTTCCATGAATGAATGTTTCTTTATTATTTAACTGTTCTGACAATGTGATATCACGTGCTTATCGCAGACAGTAATCCAAATACTCATGGGATACTTCACTGACCGCACTCCAGGTAAGTCAAGTTGAAATGCTAATGTTTTCTTCTATTAGCTCTACCCAGTACTTTTAATGATCGACCTAGTCACCTTGGGTGTAATGTTTAACCATTTCAGATCATGTGTTATTCCCTTGGGTATTATTTCCTTGTTTCTTGGTAATGCTTGAGAAGATACCTTGATATGTATGAGCCTCAAACAAAGAATCTTATTTCCAAGAGGATGATACATAGTCTGAAATGCGAAAACATTCCACACTAGGTTTATTACAGCATTGCCTCAATAGTCCAGATCAGACATTTCTTTAATTTTCTCATCATTTGATTACTTCTTTTTCTTTTTTCATAGATGATATCCCATTTCTTCATATTCCATTCAACACAATATTCAAGCTTACACCAATAGCTTATGGTAAGTGTACTAGTATTATATCCTGGGAATATATATAGCCCTTGGCGCCAGCAATTATTTCACAACCCTCAATTATATGCAGTGCATTATGTGATACCTTTGGGAAGAAAACGGAGGACAGTTATTAAGCAATTCACCGATCCGGCATTCATTGTTTCACCTCCCTAGTTACTGTTGCTACGTTGGACAAGCTAAAGTTTGTCTTCAATGTACAGCGATTGACACCGATTGCTGAAATTTTTACATGTCTGTATTTAAATGAATGCAGTCTAAAGATACATTAACAATTTCTTATGAATCCAAGTTTGTTGGTCGGACATTCTGAATTCCATTGGGAAAACTACCCATTGTTTGAGTGGTCACTCAAGTACAGCCGGGATCGGTGAATCAGAATGCACAGACATGGCACCGACACGGTCACGGTACAGTCATGTTGCTGTGTTGACACCAAAGATAGGTATTGTTGTAGCATACTACCAAATATCTTGTCCTGAACACTATTATTTTGTTCTTCTCTCTCAGGGTGCAGAGTGGAAACATTCCAAATATCACTAAGCCCAAATCCAGACCGCTAAATCAGATAGCATTTGATATTAATAATAACTGATACTGCATCGAGGAGGAGGAAGATGATCATATTCAGGAATCACGATGATGATGATAAATGTTGATGATGATCCTATTCAGAATATTAAAGAATTGTGGCAAGCACAATAATTTGTCGTTAACTATCCATATCAAAATTGAAGAACAAGTGAGTTTGTAGTTCTAACGCAGAGACTGGGGTGCTTTTCATTTACCTGGAAAAACCGGAAATTCCGGTTGGAAAAACAAATGGTATGTGTCATTCCGATTGGAAAGTTCCGGAAAACTCGGTCTAACGAGCGAGGTAGTCCACTTTTCCCGCTCTTTCCGGTTCTTCCGGTAGACGCGTGTATCATTTGTGTTTTCCCGCTCTTTTTGGTTGGAAGACACGCGTTCCATTTATCGTGATTTTTAGCAAGCGAATTTCCAACCGGATGTATTGGTTGAAATGGAAAGCACTCCTGATCTAGGAATTTTTTAGGGGGATGCACCCCCAGATTATTTTTAGAGGGTTGCACCATTTATGTTCGAAACTCGAGCCTGACTCGAGCACCAAAAGTAAATAATATTAAGCCCTTAATTGACTGTACGTTGCTCATCTCAGGGGGGGTGCGCAACACCCTGCACCCTTCTCCTATTTGCTTCTAGCGCTTCTGTTTTCTTTTGCAAAATTCTTTCTCGTATTTTCAAAATCGCAAATGTTTTATCCATTTTTTAAATTAATTTAGAGTGATTTGAAGAACTACAACTTTTGAAATGATTAGTTGTAAAATTCAATTTATAGAATCAAAAGTCATTGTGAATGTTATGTGTTTGTACTTTTGACTATTTTCTTGGAATATATACTTATATACTCATATATATTGGACTGGATTGCGTAACTGCGTGATGCAGCTCGTACGTTCAAACCCAAACGATCGACCCAGCTCACCATAGAGTCTGCAGTAGCTCGGTGGTAGAGCATCCGACTAGAATGCGGAGGGTCATGGGTTCGATTCCCATCTGGGGCTCAGATTTTTTTCTGAGCTCCTTATGGTTTATTTGTCATCCTGTTTATTCTTAATATATTTCAATTTATTCTTGATCATCAATGCATGCTCAATTGTTGAAACGAAACGATGAAAATGAATCGTACTGCGCGATAGTTAATTATTTTCCAGTCTGAAATGTAGGTATCTTCGCATAAATAATTTTTTTTCAATGAAGATCCTAAGCCTTAATGAAAAAAATTACAAAATTTATTTTATGTACAAAGGAAATATAAATTAGACCGCTTTGTAAAACGAACTTTTATGTAAATAAACGATTTATTGCATTCCCTTTTCTCAGTGTAATGTAGGCTGGGTAAGGGTAGGTTTTTGCGCTAAATCTTCAGTTTAGTTTCTTAAACAACACAATTAGACTCAAGTGGCAGAGCAGAAAACCTTTTTATTCCTTTCGTTATAAGGACATCTATCCGTTTTTAAGCTCAGTATTTTGTAAACATGCTCTTTTGGGGCCAAAGAACAAAATATCAAATGTGACCAAAATTCAGTGAATACGATTTTGAGATATAACGCCTTGTACTTTGGGAGAGGTGATACTTTGATCAGCAGAAAAACTGGCATTTTCGTGAACATCTCCAATAGTAGCTTTACTCTAGTTCGACAAAATTTTGTCACAAGTTTGTAGCAACAATGAAACAAATGAAAGCCTTATAGTTTTGGCATATCTCTTCAAGTTAAATAAAAAAATCGCGAAAATAGCGGCCTTGTCGTTTTTCTGCTCTGCTGACTCAAGTAGATTGAAAAAAAATCTAATTGAATCGAGAGGTTCATTTTACAGAACTGATTTTTAGCACAGCTGCGTAAGACGGCTTACTTTGATTGGCCAGCATGGTATTTAAGCGCGCAGAGTATTATGGGTCAAAGTCCAGGGTGATTTGTTAAAGATCGTTCGCAGATACATTGAGGTATTTCCATAAGTCGGAACTCAGCAATTTAAAGGTGGCATTTTCATAACAAAGTCCCTGGCTGTTGGTATGTGTATCGGTGACGGGGGGGCAAGCCCGCGCAAGATACGTTGAAGGTGTTTTGCAACGTGGTTTGGCTGATACTAAAGAAAACGATATTTTTGCTTCTAAGTTTCAAAGGAGCCGTTGGCCCGATTCTTTATTACGTTCGGCTCAAACAACTCATTATTTTAAGAGAGCATCACATCATCATTACATCATGGTGTGCATTATTAGCAATTATTTCTTTTGTATTTAATTATCCTGGTCGAAAATCCACCGATGATTACCCTGGAAAAAAGAGTGAAATAGAGTAAAATATCGAACAATGACCTTCAGTGATTCTTATTACTGCATCCTCGAGGGACAAGTGAGCAGGGAATGTCTGTCCTCTTACAACATCCCTTTTGAGATAGATTGTAAACTTACAAGGTGTTTTATAACAGCAGAGATGGCCTTCACACACACCCATTCCCGCCATGGCTTTTTCGTCTTCTGCGCACGAAGCCTTGCATATCCCGGACACACCATGGTAGATATAACACGAGTTGCCCTCAGAATTCATTTCTATATGGGGAGAAAAAAAATATTTAACATATCCTTGCAGTGCGCACGCGCATGGTGGCTTCGTGAGCGATGTCATGAACTTGGACGAAGGATCCGTGTATATGAAAGGACATGGTACAGATGAAGAACACGGACACGGTACGGTATTTAGAGTGTATGATGCTGATTAATCAAACCCACAATACAAAGTCACGACATGTTAGTATACCATAAGCTAAGCTTGTCAATTCGCAGTAATGCCTATGTTAGAGCCGTGTGGATAGTACCACACACACAATCAAACGATCTTCAGACCACGCGCTGTGATTTCTATAACAACGAAAATGTCTAATCTGGTATTTGAGGCGAACATTGAATGGCAGAACGTTATCTAGTTATGTTTGGTCTAGTTACGATGATAAATACATCGATCTACATCGATAGTTTTTCTGGGGGTGGGGGTGGAGACCTTTCTTTCATTCATTAGACCATATCAAATAAAGGTGTTTCAAATTGCTCGGCTCCCGGACTCAAAATGTTTCATTTCCCGAGTTCAGCTGCTCTCTATTTATGCCTTTTCCTCTTCATTACCTGAAAACAAATTTTCGTCATCACATTTGAACCTTCATCAGTAACATCGGGTCATTTTAATTTTATTAAAAGTAAGTTTTGCATTACCATCAACATGCATTAACTAATGAAGAATTATTTTACAAGAAGGAAAAAGGACGTTGTTCCTCTAGAATTAGAAAAAGCGCAGTGCGACGATGAACACGAAGGAAAGAAAAGACGTCAACTACATATTACCTTGATCTTCATTCACGGGCATTCCACTCGACAAGACAACAAGGGCAAGACCAACCAGAAGTATTAACGTTTTCATTTTGCTGACTGCAAAAGACAAACAAAAAACATTTTTTGAGATCGATAAATTTACAGCAAACACCTAGGACTATCAATTGTTTTGGGAAAAACATTAAGAACAGATTCTAACTGATGGCAAACGAATACGACATGAAGCATATACAACTTACTGAGTAAAGCTCCCAGTGAGTATTAGAATTTCACCACTGATGGTTTGTTGCCAGTAAAATGACCTGATTTGCAAAGTTGAAGCTCAAGTATGTATCACAGGCGAACGTGATTGGTCGAAAGCTAGGATATCGTAGTTGATGATGATTGGTGAGATGCTAATTGGATCCGTCGTCCGTCCCGGGGGTAGGGGGGTAGGGGAGGGTTTGTACCTCCCAACTCCTGTCCAACCCCGCAATCCCCGACACAATTCGAATTGGAGGTAAAAAACAGAAGGATTTTCCTCTCCAGAAGAGGAGAGGAGAGGAAGGAAGACTGTTTTTAAGTTAAGATGTCTTAACTGCATTGGAAAATGCGGCAGTAAAGGTGTACGATATATGTGGTAACACATGAAGGCACATACCTGTCTATCGCAGCACAGCCTGAGTTTGTCCCTAACGCCATATTAAAGACTCAGAAAATATAATTTGAAAGATAATTTCCTCCTACGATATCTGTGCTTAAAGGTTTGGTTTGCACATACTGACCGCTGGCAAAATATTTGCTTGCTGTGGGGCAGGTTCAAAACTCAATCGTTTCCAGTTTCACAAAGAATTGATTTTATTTTCCCCTGTTTTCATGACAGTACACACAAAACAAAGACTGTATAAACATGATCGAAAGACACAAGACACTCGTAAGCTGTGTTTGTGGTGTGCAAGGATTCTGAAGAAAAGTTTATTTTTTGTTTTCAAAAATAGATTTTCGCTCACTACCTAATCAGTGCTTGTTGAATTCATTTTGTAAAATTTGCAGTTAAAAATTTTACTGATACGGTCAGCCCCTGCGATTGAAATAGCGCAACTTTGAGACTACTAAAAGATAGATCCCAAGGATACCATCTTACTTTCGATTGGTATTTTAATATTATTCTTTAAAAAATTAAGACTGGAATCAAGTTTTGTTCTTCTGTATTTCCAAAACGAAAGGCGCCCAACGTTTGCCGCAGATTGGTTCTCGACATTCTAGTCTTATAGTGTTTCTTTTTAGATATTCTTTCTACATTATTTTTTATTGATTGATAACTTCGGGACCATACTTCCAGACTCGATTGCTGAAGCGTCGTATGGCTTTACGGTT
>WUAP02129044.1:0-14269 GCA_015163945.2 Stichodactyla helianthus | reverse complement strand
TCACATGTTTTACCAATGTATCCTGGTTGACAACTGAAAATCAAAATAATAGGAAAAACGAGATAAACACTTTCATATTCCTGATCACAATTTAGAATCGATAAAAGTTTTGTAAAGATTAAATTAGAAACTTCATTTTCATGTTGTAGACACTCAACAACCCAATGACATAAATGAGCTCTTTTTTCTATCGTTCAACATTTTCCCCTCACCTATTGTTCCCTTGTGTTATTGGGGCAAATCTTTCAGATTTGATGTGAAACAGATCCAAGGATCAGAGCGGGAAGAGGGGACCTTCCTCCCTCCCTGCCAAGGACTGACTACTAACTCGATTTTCATGTTTTAGCACACTCTAAATGTTTATAACTCTGCAACGATCTATCACTATTCTTTGATCACCCATATTTACTAATTCAGTGATGGTCTGTCATGTGAAGACAATACTTCTCAATTCATTAAACTTTTTTTAACACCAGTCTCGTTTATATCTAATTTGCGCTCCCTAGAAAAAAAATCATATAGGTTCCAGTTGACAACTAATGCAACTATGGTCTGTTTATTACTAGTACTTACGCACAATCTCCAGTAAATGGATTACAGGTCCCCCATTGAGTGCAATTACAATGTGTTTTACATCCTTGACCACCAGCACCACCAGGACACTGCATCTGGCAATATCTGCCGGTATAGCCTGAGGTACAGTTACAGAAACCATCTATCGGTGAACAAGTAGCACCGTTCTTACATCTGCACTCCTTTTTACATCCAAGACCAAAGGTTCCTTTGTCACAAAGATTTTCACACCTAGTAAAGTCGTTTGTAGAAAACAAAATAAGACTGAGTAGCGTAGTGTCTAAAATCTTCAGAAATGAAATATATTTGCTTACCTTGCAACATACCTCCTCGCTTTGAGCGTAATGTTTTTCCATTTCAGACCACGTATCATCCTCTTGGAATACAACTTTTTGTTTGAGGTTGATCCATATTAAGGTATCTTCTCAAGTGTTTCCGAGAAACAAAGAAGTAAACCGCCCAAGGGAATGACACGTGACCTGAAATGGAAAAACACAGCACACCCGAGGAGGTCTATTCCGGCCTTTAGATTTTAATAAGCCTCCGAATGAGTTAACCTCTGGCGCCCAGAACATTCTCAAGGCGTATTCTACTTAGTTTTCCTCCCCAAAAAATATGTATAAATACAGGAGAGAAACAGAAGATGGTGCTACTTAACAAAAGATTTCTCATTGGGTTTTTAGTCTGCAACACCAACAAGCCCGCCATGCTTTTGTCCTTTGATCTTTTCGGGAAAAGTTGGGACCCTTCAATACGGTCTAAATGAATCTCGCCTTTTATCACCAACCTCTTTCCTTTGTAACCAGGTTTACACTCACATACACCAGTCACGTGATCACATGTTGCACCATGCATACAGTTGATACATTTATGTGCACAGCGGTATCCATAGGTACCGGCAGGACACTTTTGGTTACAAATCTCTCCCTACAAAATAAACAAAACAAAACGCAATGAGCAAAGTCTTTTGTTTTTGTTTAGATGAGGTTCAGTCCCTCTTGGCTGTCTTTCTGTCTGTTATAATTTTGTGCTTTGGGAATAACACTTTAAATTCAAAATGTCAGGGTTTTCCCATGAAAAAGGTCAATGCCAGTCAAAGTCTAGCAGATTTCAAATATTAAAAACTAGGTAAATGGCAGGTTAAACTCGAATCTTTTTTTTTCTAGAAAATTTGTCCTTTTATCAAAACAGTTTTTATACTTGATCTATAGAATTACTGAACATTTCACCATGCACTAACCGTCCAGCCAGCTGTACAGTTACACGTGCCGTTCACATGATCACACGTAGCTCCATTCAGACATGCACAATTAACAGCGCAATCCTGTCCATACCACCCTGGAGAACACTGAAATTTGCATCTGGAAAATATACAAAAAGAGAAGCAAATTAATTTAAAATAAATTAATTTTTGGTATTCCTGTTATTTTACGGTCTTTATTAGCAACAAAACAGAACAATCATAAAAGTGCATACCGCTCTCCTTGATATCCTACTGCGCATGTGCAGTTTCCATTAACAGATTCACATGTCGCTCCATTAAAGCAGTTGCATTTCTTTTGGCACATATCACCATAGTAACCCTGGTCACATGTCTTGTGACAGTACCGTCCCTCCCATCCTGGGGTACACGTACAGACACCAGTGTGGGGAGAGCATTTAGCGTTGTTTTGACACAGACAGTAGTATCTACAGTGAGGTCCCCATTTGAGCGAAGGACATACTGGAAAAGAAAAGATGACAATAGAGTGTGTTCGGTCATTCCCAAGAGAATCAAAAGACAAAGGCATGGCAGCCATGTTGATGCCACAGACAAAAGAACCTAATGAGAAATCCTTTGTTAGAAACCAACCAACATGGCCGCGATGACGTCACGTGAACACAGTCTATATCATTGAAATGATTCTGTATTTCCTGAAAAAAATTGTTGGGTGGGTCCATACCTTTATCACACTGGTTTCCATAGTAACCAGAATCGCATGAACAGTAGTCTGGCTTGGTACATGTACCGTTCACACAAGGTTGAGTACAAATCGCTGCCGAGGAAAAATCACAAAATAATAATATTTACCTTTGGTACACTAGTACTGATGTCCCAGTTGACTCCATCCCTTACAGCATTGGTATTGTTTGGTGTAGGATATTCTAGTGTCTATCCTATCATTAGGTTATTTACCTTTGGTACACTGATGTCCC
The DNA here is from genome assembly GCA_015163945.2 of Stichodactyla helianthus. Classification (NCBI taxonomy): domain Eukaryota; kingdom Metazoa; phylum Cnidaria; class Anthozoa; order Actiniaria; family Stichodactylidae; genus Stichodactyla; species Stichodactyla helianthus. Next base: position 11,500 of record WUAP02129044.1, on the reverse strand, counting down.
ACTTGACTCCATCCCTTACAGCATTGGTATTGTTTTCTGTAGGTTATTCGCGTAGCTAGTCGGTACGCAAGCCTATAAGCAGTCCTGTAGGTTCAAAAGTATAAGCTACATTTCGTCCTTGTGTCGAAGTGATGAAGTGAAAGGAAAGACATATTTCTCATTACCTGTATCGAGTGCATCGTTTAAAATTCCAAAACCCACATTTGTACTTCGAGCTGTGTCTGTACGAAACTTGATATGACTGTCTGTAGTTTTCCCTGAAGCTAATCACATAAAACTTTGTGTCAGACGGCAATTGGTCAACACGCGAGTTACGTCATCGCGTGCATTTCTTTCGACCAATCATCGAATGGCTCGTTTGATTATTGTAAGAACGCCATTTTGAATGTTACAAAATTTAAAACAATTCTCAAGGACCAAGCCAGTCTCACCCACTGACATTTTTGTTGTTGTTGTTGTTTGTTTTTTCGTTTACATTTGACTTGAAAATGGTGTAGGATACGTCGAAACGTCGTCTCTTTTTAACACTAATGTTATCGCTCAACTTTATCGTAAAATGTTGTTTGTTTTGTTTTGTTTTGTTGTTATTTGAGGTGGTGGGGTGGAGGGGAGCGGTGGATTTGTGTAAATAAGTAAAATAAAGTAAAACTGCACCCCCTACAAAATCTTTCAATGAAAAACGTACCCCTCTCCCCCAAGTTATACTCAGTAGCTTAAAGCAAAAGTCAGTGTGTTGCATGAAAACCTAAAATCTAAATATTTTGCAAGTACAAAATGTGTACCCCGCACGATGTATAAATTATCGGTCCCTTGCACGATATGATTAATAATAAACCACAATTCACCGAATAAATTTGAAAACGCAAATTTATTAATACGTTAGGCCTTCCATCCACACTAATCCACACGAATCAGACTAATTTTCTGTTGTTCAATCAAACCGAAACTCATTCAGTAACGTTTTTCATGAGGCCATAGTTTTTATTTAACTGCTTCAACGATTTTTTCCCTTAAACTCACAATCACTTTATAACAATGTTTGGTTTTGATTAATTCAACTTAACATGCTTAGATTAAAGAGCGAAATTGGCTGATAAACGAGCCAGGAAAAGGTTCTGCTATTATTTCATGGTCGAGAGATGATGCAAATAAAGTCTTTTGAAAAAGCGTTGTCACTAACTGGTTCTGCGACTACGCGACTAGCCTGAACGGGAGTATGGGTAAAAATAACTGAAGCAATAATTTTTTTAGCTCGCGCTATAGAATATAATCACGGAGAGTACAGCTTGAATAAAACGAGTCTTTATGACTCGTTTTCAGTGAAAGATTGCCCGTGCTTCCCGTGGAATTTATTGCTTCAATTATTTTTACCCATGATCCCGTTCAGGCTAGTCGCGTAGTCGCAGAACCAGTTAGTGACAACGTTTTTTCGAAAGACTGTATATTCAGGGTCATATGTTCACATTCCTTCGTAACTGTTTAATGCCTGCAAGAGTAAAATTTCGAAGCAAAGAAAACTTAACCTTCTAACTGCTTTTTGAGACAATTTGCAGTTGTATACTTTGTATTTTTGGTTAGAAGTCTTCTTTGCTTCGAAATTTTCTCAGTTGCAATTACCTTATCACGGCGATAGACATAAAAATCAAAAGCATTGAAACATTTAAAAAAAGGATTAAATCCTTGCTTTTTTGTGACGCATTTAGAAATCATGACACAAATAGCCAGTTTACACTGTAGCGCGATTGAACTGTTAGAAACGGCGCTGTATAAATAAATTATTATTATTATTCGTTATAAACTTCAAACTAAGACTAGTTTTGCCGTACATCAAAACAGAAAGGAAACACCTTATAACAGTGACACGCTTCAAAAGAACATCATGAAACTTTAGTGTAAATAGGAAAAACGTTTTTGAAATGTTTTAGGTTCTTTTGTTGGGCAGATATCTTCAATTATAGTGATTTAAAGAATATTAAATGTCAGCTTTTTTGCAATGTAACATTCTAAAGAAATTTGATGATTGAAGCCTACGAAATCCAAGCTAATCGCGGTCATAGAGCACTAGTCCAAGCCACTACACTAACCTTACAGTCTTCGAGCAAACATTCGCTCCATTCGGGTTCGAATTTCCTTGAATTTCGTGGATAAGAAACAACACAATAATACACAAACCAAAAAGAAATAGTTTACAAGTTTTTAGTGACATCTCCTTAACAAAAGAAAACTCAAACTTCCCTGCACGGTTCTACTGTCGCAGCTTCAGCGGATTGAAAGCCTGAAGCTTTTGGCAGTGGTAAACATATATAGGGAAGTAGGAGCCAGGGGGCTATGGGGCCTGTAGACCACCCCCTCCCCCCTCCCTCCACGTTTTTGCCCAATAATCTTTAAAAATCTTTACTTGAATATGTAGTTACACACAAAAAATAAAACCCAGTTCTTAAGAAATACAATCGCGTATTATTCGTTTATGGAATTTTGAGAATGTGTTTTTTTCTCAGAATATGAATGGCTGTCCGTTCTAAAAGTGGTAAATTCCTGTTAGGACATAAATCATAGGAATACTTTTTTTTTTTTTTTCTTTCTGGTAATTACTATTCCAGATTGAGTCCTTAGAAAGTAAGAAGCTAAATACACCTAATTATCTACCACTCTGCCTACTCAGCTTAATTCTCCCACACAAAAATATATCAAAACTTGGATGGAGTTTGCTACGGTTGTTGGGCTACCTGTGGCCAAGAACGTGTCCTATCAAGTTTCACACAGGAAGGAAAGGGCAAATCAACTTTATTTTCTCAATCTTTAGACGCAGCTTTACCAGGCTTAATATAAAATAGCTATATATAGCAAAAACTTTTTCCTTATGAAAGTACTTTCATTAAAACAAAAGCTGATCATATCGCTACTGAGGAGAATGGCAAGCACTTTGATGGCTTTCTGGATAATCCTCTGGGCTCTGAGCTCCAGTCTCAGCCAACACGTCCAAGCAAATCTAATCCCAAATGGAACAAATGTTTGCTCTAGAAAAGAAAGGTAGGTTATTCTACGCTGACAGTTTCATCGATCATTTAAGCCCCATAAAGTAGTGTTCCAAATTATTTAATCTTTGAAATACAAAGCTATCAATCTTCTTCGTGACAATGGAGTATTGTTTCTGCTGCTTTGGTTAATCCTTGATGTCAGTGTTCCAAATTTGCCTGTTTGTGTGTGACACACGCTGGGTGATAATGTATGCTCCCTAGATTTTTCATTGTCTTCTATCTGATCCCCAGGATTACCAGCTTATTTTCTTACCAACTTCTCGGTAAGGATTTTCACCCCTTTGGCCCTAGTACAATTTCCTGCTGTCCATATCATGGGGGGGGGGAGCTGGAAGTGGAAGTAGGGGTGAGGGTTAAGGGTACAGAGCAATTAAATGCAAAGACCTATTGTTTTGAAGGCGTAAAGTGAGGTTGCATCATAACTATTATTTCCAGGGGCAGAGGGGATACCCTGGAATCCAGAAGCTATACCACCAGAAGGGATTAAAACCTCTGGTTAAACAGGGAGGGGTGGCTAGGCGGATTGATCAAAATAAAGCATTAAAATAATGTTAAGCTGGTTTTCACTGCTTTTTTTTTTTTTTTTTCCTTTCTTTTCCTTTCTTTTCTCTTATTTTCTTTTTGATAGTTTTTCACAAGCTTACATAGTCTCCTTAAAGCAAAGCGTAAATAAGCAAGTATCTTACAAATGTCGCCCTCAATCACAATGGCCTATTTTCTACAAAATCTGCTACAGAAACTCGTAAGTATGACTAAACGTTTGCTAGATTTTATTGCTGGGCCGGTTTTCATATTGGTTAAACTTTACAAAAGATTTTTAATGAATTCTCTTGTTATATCAACCAACATGGCGTCCGTTTCTTTTGCTATTTAATCTCTAGGGAATAATTGCAAATCACTTATAAAGAAGTTGAGGCGATGATGCAGTAGGGGGCATTGCCTTTTAATTATTGGGAACGTTGACTTGCATGGTGTTAACATCATATACACCTATTTCAAAAATCGTTGTCGCAGCCGAAGCAACAGTCAACACTACAAGGCCGCAAGGAATTTCGGTAATTTTTCTCAAAAATCATGTTTGCAGTACTGGTATTTTCCAAAATATTCGATTTAACACCTGAGTTACCACTGCAGCTTGCCAGAAATATATGTCACAAATGCATGCGACCAAAATATGCTCTAGATGAATTAATTTTGATAATTTAAATTTAGACTTGTTGCCTTCAGCTGCGACAACGATTTTTGAAATAGGTGTAAAATAACTATTGCTGTTATCGGTGATAGTGGTACTGGTGGAGATATAGGAATTTTTTATCCCATATTAGGCTTATGCGCATCAAGTTGGAATACACACATTAGAATAATGCTCTTGTCGTGTTTGCTGTTGCTGTTGTTGCTCGTATTTTTGTTCGTTGCTGATTTAACCCCTGTAATTTGACCGTCTTAGGGTTGTGTATCAAGTTGGATACAAACAGTTGTATAAAGCTGCTTACAGGGTAGTAAACTCCTGCTGTAGCGGTTGGAAAGCAGCAGGGAATGCCTGCACAGAACGTAAGTACATATAGTCACTCGAACGAAAGAATGCATGGCATCATTTAATAGCTATAGCCCACTTCCAAGTTATCAAAAAAGATGCTGGATTGCGAGGCTTCGTGCTAATCTTTGTGGCACGAAACGACCGACATTTCTTGCTGTTTCACCGCTCTTTTCTCTATGACTTGTTCGTTGCCGTTTTAAGCAACAGAACAAGCAAAGAAATATCAAGCGGTTTGGGCCACCAAGCGTGATTTAGCACGAAGTTCATATGCGTTCGTGCATTTTTTTGATAACTCGAAAATGGGTTATTCCCTGAGTTCTACAATTTGTTCCTACAGCAATCTGTTTCCAAGGCTGTCATAACGGTACATGCGTCAAGCCCAATATTTGTGCGTGTCTACCTGGTTATCATGGAGCTGCTTGTGATCAGCGTGAGTATTTTATCCCAGCGACTGGTGTAACCTTACACAGGGGTTCGAATCCCAGCGAGGTCGGAAATTAATTTTTCCGAACTTATTTCCAAGGGTCTTTCGCCCGGAATAACCTCATTTCTAAGCACTATAACTTTCCATTATTTCTAGCTCATGTATTTCAAAGTGCTACGCGGTCTACATATTCACTTACACAGGCATAGCCGCGTTTCACTTATTCAATGTCGTTCCCTTTTTATTCCCATCTTTTCTAGTAGGAGTTCTTTTGTTTCCGTCTTTTCGTTTGCTTTCAAGTGTAAAACGAAAAACATCAAAGAGATTAAGCATCACGTATTTCTTCATGCAAACGGTAAACTCATGATCTTTTTATCATGTTTCCTACATATTCCTTTCGCCACGTAAGCATTTTCCTTTAAAAGACAAACATTTTTGAGTTTGTCTTGTAATAGACCTTTCCCGAATTTGCTTGGATAATCACAAAACAATGGTTCCAAGTCGAGACTGAACTCGAATGTTGTGCTTGTCAACTGTTTTTTTGCGTTTGCCGCAACGAGATGCTAAAGCTCTCTATTATATGCAAACAAGGTCATGTATTTTTTTTACTCAGCCTGTCAATCAAACAAGTGGGGTCCCGGATGCACCAACACGTGCCAGTGTAAGAACAACGCTACTTGTGACATTCGCAATGGATCATGTTCGTGCTTACCGGGATGGCAAGGGAAAGCATGCGATCAACCATGCAAACAAGGTTACTATGGCAATGACTGTACTCAAATTTGCACATGCCAGAATGGTGCCACGTGTGATCACGTGACTGGCAACTGTAGCTGTTCGTATGGTTGGCAAGGACAACACTGCAATATATCATGTAGTCTCGGTCACTATGGTAACAAATGCCAACAAATTTGTCAATGTCATAACAACGCTAAGTGTAACCACGTGACTGGTGCTTGTCTGTGTTCGCGTGGTTACCAAAGCACTTTTTGTGAGAAGCCTTGCCCTTCGGGTTTCTATGGCGATGAATGTCAGGAGAAGTGCCAATGTCAGCACGGTTCTTGTGATCACGTGAGTGGCGCGTGCACCTGCAGAACTGGCTACATGGGTACAAGGTAACCGAACCCTCAAAAGTTGAATGGGCCTTTTGCAGGAAAAGATCACTGGTACTGACTGGCAAAAATAATGGTTTCATTTACTGAGTCAATTATTTGTAACCGCGCCTGCACGACAAAACTCAAAAAATGGACTGCAGAATGGTTTGACTAAAATTTGCATAAAATCATGCATTCAACAAACTACACACAGTTTTTATTCCAAAGTATACATTTTCAGCACAAAACTCACAAAATTACAAAGCCACTACCCTGGTAAAACATGTCAAATGCTAAGCATGGCTAAATTAATTTATTTTAACAAGAAAAAAAATGGCTGTTCCGTAATTAAATTACTGCCCCGGGCAAAACCGACTCTTTGTTTGGTTTAGTTTGTTATTCGTAGGGGAGGTAGTACGTAAGAGATTTATAATATCGATTTTAAAGCTGTAAAACCGAGTTCTATAGAACGAATTTTTATTACAAAATATAAGAATAATCTGAAAGTCATATGGTCTAAATTTCTTTTGAAAAAACCTCAGTTAAAATTAAGAAATTTGGACGAGTTAGAAACCCTATCCCCGGTCAGGGCAGCGATGTGGCGCTCTAATTTTCTCCCCTCGGTATGATGCTAACAAGTTGTGCGAGTTCACCTTAAGCCTGATTGGTTAGGTCCCTCTGAAAGATTTACTCAGTATTTAATTGTCTCACATTTCGCATGTCGTTAGCAAAACCTTGATCAAAATGCTATTTTTATTATTAAGACATACCTTTGATTCGAAGATCATGGGCGGATTTAGGGGTGCGGCCGAGGGACCACGTCCACACCCCTCCCCCCTTTACTTTTTTTTTTTTTTTTCATACCTTCTAACTTGTCTCTATTGGTTTTCCGCCCCCTCCCCTCCCCCCCCCCCCTCTCCGATTCTTAGATCCGCCCCTGGATATTCAACATATTTTAAACTGAGTTTGTTTCATGTCATGCAGTGTAGCCTTCCTCAAGGGATAGCGAGTAAAATTCATTCGTCATTAAAGTGAAATACGAGTACGTGACTCTTTGCTGCAAAAGACCCATTCTTTATATCATCCCGAACAAAAAGGGTCCATTAGGTGAAGGAAAGGTATAGCTAATAATAGTGTATATTGGTCATTTTTAGATGCACAGAGCCCTGTCCCAGTGGTAGTTATGGAATAAACTGTAGTCTCAGATGCTCCTGTCCTCAAAACGCACGCTGTGATCCTATAAATGGGTCATGTACCTGCAAAAAGGGATTTAGTGGTGGCGAATCATGTGACCGGACGTGCCAACCAGGCCACTTTGGAAAACGCTGTCAAAATAAATGCAATTGCTATAGTGATGAATCATGTGACCCCGTAGATGGCAACTGCACTTGCAAGTATGAGAATTGTTCGGAACGTAAGTCACAGTTTAAAATAGCAACATTAGTTAATTATTAGAATGAGAGCATGTAAAAATTTGTGCCCAATTAGAAACATCAATAAAGATCAGGATTGAGGCTGCGGGGTAACAAAGGAATGTTAACGATTATTCCATGGCTCCACGTAGCCTCGCTTTCAGATCCTGTTGTGTGCGGTCACTCAACTAGCCTGAGAAACAGGCGTTCTTTTTACTTCCCGCTCCTGGGCCCCCGCGAAGAGGGAAAGCGAAAAGTACGTCTGTTTCTCAGGCTATAACTCAACCTGAAACTATCGGAAGTGGGACTATTAGTATTTATAAAATATTTGAGATATAACGCGCGCGCTGATTGGTTGGCTACCGTGTTTATATCTGAGGACAGAGACACGGTCACGCTAAAACAGCAAAAATATTCTATTAAAGTAGTATATTGGTCTCTGTACTGTGATATACACACTCTGGGAGATGTAGAGCACTCGAAAAGCAATAGAAAAATTCGACTACGCCTCGTCTTCCTAAGCTTGCTTTTCTCGTACATCTCCCAGCATGTTTATTTCAAGTACAGAGAGGTGCGCACGCGTTTTATATTAATCAGAAATGATTAATGGACAGTTTTATATACGTACCAGGCCCGAAAGCTTCCAAAGATAAGTCATCTGACGCCACCAATGGCCCTCTTGTACCCGCCATCATTATCGTGGTAGTAATATTGATCGTCATCTCCATTGCTATTGCTTGCTTGGTTTATCTAAAACGCCGAAATCAGCGCACGCGCAATGAAACCAAGAACGACGAACCGGTCTACGAATTCGTTGAACAAAATATCACTCGTGCAGCTAACGATAAACAAGAGGACGACTACCAACTAAAGACAAGAAATTCCAAACCGACTTACATGGGGTTGACGGGGACGTCCGGGAGGAGTTCCCAAAATAACGTCAATAACATTGGTATTCAAAACTCGGCTTATCAGAAACTTATTAAAGAACCACGTGAGGGTCGCTCCAATGACGTAGGCTACGTTGCTATGGAGACACGATATGCGGGCCTTGACAGCCCCAAGAAAACTGACAGTGTTTATCAACCACTCCAAAGAGAGTCTTTAATGCAGAGCAAGAATAATATTGAAGCAAATAACTGTACAGGAAGAGCTTATCAGTCGCTAAACCAACCCAACACCGCTTGTTACCACGATAAATGTAACCCGGCATACGAATTTTCTGAACTCTCTGAGCACCATGATGATTTGACCCCCACTTGCGATGAAATTCTAAGAAAGGATAACAGCTACACCGATGAGAAAGAAAACTTTTACCTTGAGCTACTCTCTGATGAAAATCAGCCCAGTACCTCTGAGAGGTCAGAGCAACCCACGTACGAGATTTTACCGCCTACGAGAAATGACAATAGTCCCGCTATATACGGTAACCTATGAGGAATACTTCTGATAGTAAAGCAAATAATTCCTCAATCAAACGGTAGCCACGCAGTGACGGATTTAGAGAGAAGGGGATTAGGGGTGTATACAAATCCCGCCCCGCCAAGCACAGGAAAGTGCCCTTCCGGACTTCTAATATATGCCCCTTTCACTTGTGAATGCTAAAAATACAACGGGTGCACACTCCACTGGATAGAATCCTTGATTAAGCTAGCCCTGCCATGTTGGATAGCGTGAACAAGACAACAGATTCTTACCTGAAAATATTGAATTCTATTGGAAAATTCATTGGATGGAATTCCACGTTGAATATCGCACGAGTGTTTTTGACGAAATCAAAAACAAAATCACCGCGCAGGATTCTTATGTATCGTTGAGCTTTTTAGTGTTGAATTCCACGCTAACTTCCCCCTCCTCGATAGCCAATCAGCACGTGAATTTCGTATGGACTATGGGATTCTAATTGTAAAATATGACCATTCTCAAGTGTTAACATTCGTATTAAATTAACATTTATTTGCTTGTTTTTTTGTTTTTTGTTTTTGTCTTTCTGAACAACCGGAAATGCGTCAGCTTGTTTCGTTTCTAGAAGCCGTTTGGACAAGAATTGAAAGACGTTGGACTCTACTTAGCTTTGCGTATTTAGAATACATCGGGCCTTCTGAGTCACTCATATCTTTGAAATGGGCTCGCCTTTCTCGAAAGGTTTAATTCTTATCTTCTGTAGTCTTTTCTTGTTTCTTCTCGGTCAATGTAAAGGTCAACTGGCGCCAGATGGGACTAATGTCTGTTCCACTCGAATAAGGTAAGTTTCAGACTATTCATTGGCAAGAACGGAAATTCTCACCTTAACTTCATGAAAATAGTAGCAAACGATACAAGATTCTGCAACCGTAGTAAAAGCTCCGTTCACAAATGGTTCTACTTTATGTGTATCCCAAATTTATTCCTATACAAAGATTCAGGCAAAATCGGTTTTATATATTTCCGAAATGGCTTATAAATTAGATTCCGGAATTTATTTAAGAAAAAGACTTTAAGAGTCTGAAAAATACAGTGGTCACTGATGATGCATATGACGATATTTCAAACACTTTTCTGATAGATAAATGCTCGATACAAAGCGCCGTCGTGATTTTCATCAGTTGTTAATACCTTATCCGATAATGCTTTCGCTTTCGGAAAGCTGTAGCTTACGTGCAGGAATTAGGTAATTCCTTTTTCATTTATACAATAGATAGTAATTTACATAAAACTTATAATTAGTAGAAAAAGTGTTCATTGGGTGCCTGAAAACTCAACGCCATACAATAAAGATAGATTAGTAAGCAAATCGTTTAAGGCGTGTTTTCTTTGATAATACAGATAACACCTTTATATTCCCAATTTCAATCAAAATTTTCATATACCCATTCAAAATTCGACCGAGAACTGGAAACGAACTTATGCCGCACAGAATTGTGGGGCTGAATTTGGGGACTAGATCAAGCTGAGTGCCGCTATCTTGCATTGAATTCCGGGAAGAATTCTGGGGACGAGATAGATTTCGTGTCCAGTCTTTCTTTGAACTTCAGAAAGGCTAATGGCCGGTCTGTCACCTTTCAGTCGTCTATTTACTTTACCCATAAAAGAGAAAAGTTCACCTTTTCCTGCCACACCACCCACTTGTTAAAAAATGTTTTCTTTGTTTCAGTTATTCTCAAAACTATAGACAATCATTTCAAGTATCAATAAAAGTGAGGTCAATATATAAGTGTGGATTCTGGAATTTAGGCAACTGTACTCGTTACAGGTAAGGCGGCTAACCCCACAACTAGAAAGTAACTGGATTTGGCTGTGAAAATATCTAAGTAAACGAATATTTGGAACCGTTAGCGTTCCGAGAGTCAAATATCTGACTTTACTGTACTTTAGTGTACGATAAGATAGGAAGCGCGCTGTATAGTTAGTCTTTAATTCTCCAAACACGGATTAGAACACCACAACGGCATAGTTTGTGGGGTAATCACGGCAATAGGCCATTTGCATGATAGCGTCATTTTACTAGCACTACCAGAATGTCTTGTCAAAATGCTTTGTTTATTCAGATTTTTCTACTCCGGGGAATAAAGAGACAATTGATAAATGGCCTGACAACAGAAGACACTCAAAGAATTCTGGTCTTGGTAGTAAATTACGCCATCATGCAAATGGTCTATTACCATAATGGTCATGCATGGCAAAGAGAGAGGTAGTAATTCTCTCTCAATCCGAGAGGTAAACATCCCCTAGGCCGCAGAGGGGTGATACTCCCCTCTAGGGGTGACAAGCAAACGTCCCCCCAACCCCCAGACCCACCCCAAACCCACCCCAAACCCTAGAAAACGGTTCCATATCCAGCGACTTTTGCGAGGTGGCATTTTTTCCTTGCAGCATATACACCTACTTGCAAGAAGGTTGTCATAGGGAAAAAGAACATTTGTAGTTTAGTGGGATAGAAATAAATTAAAATGACAAAAGAAGATCACTGAAGCTGAACTCTTTCTTTTGTCTTCGGAGTTAAGCTTCAATGATCT
>WUAP02129033.1:0-14274 GCA_015163945.2 Stichodactyla helianthus | reverse complement strand
GTTTAGAACAAAAGAAATGACGCACTTCCGTAACAAACTCAAACTCCTCTATGTTTGCCAACTTCGTTGGCAATCAAATATGTGCACTTTACAATGACACATTTAGACTATTCAAGGTTTATTTTTCTAATTTAATACATATAACAATCTTAAAAACAAAATAAATATGACAAATTAAATAACTAACATCCTACGTACATGTATTACTAGACTCCAACTTAGGACATATTTCACAATGTATAGTAAAGTTTAAAAGGGCTATATGTACATTTTTGTAAAAAAAAAAACCAGTTCAAAAAGTACTGCTACTAGAGGCCTACAATTTTTCTGTTTGGAATTAGAGACTTTTCTGGGGTAAAATATTTGACCCCTAACTGGGGATTTAATCCAGAAAGTTCATGCAAATTGTTTATTTTAAATATCTTCCAGAGATTATTTGCTTCTTATCAACCTGAGATAGCAGTCCTCACAGGAAAATACCAGACTGAGGTTTTAATAATAAAGACCAAGCCCATAGGGCAAGACTCAGTTGATAAGAGGTTTATTATATAGCAATATTAACCATATAAACTTTATTGAGACAGCTGTAATCTGGATCGGTCAATTACAGGTAAATAATCAACCAACTAACAAAGGTCTCAGCCAATCAGTGTATGCTATTTTATCAGAAGAAGTAGTTTGTGCTATATAATAATCATCTATACCTAAGATTAAGACAGTTGGTGCTCATTATATAACCAAAAAAGTAGCCAATAAAGTATTTTGTACATAATGTATCTATCTTTATCTGTTTCACTGCCATGAAAATGTCCTATCAGCCCCTTCATCACTGTTTGTATCATTAAATAATTCTATGTAATAGACATAATATCATGCATATAACAAATGATAACCAGAAATACAAACAGCAATATGTAAAATGCAAATAAACACTGTTTGTCTGTCTGTCTTTCTTATGCAAGGCTCATCTCTACCCAAACTTGCTCAACAGTTTTAGTTTTAGTTGTGTACAATACCTATGACTGATAGAATTAAAAAATGAAACATTGTAGAAGTCTAAAGGGACATAGGAAAGAATAAGTCACAGAAACCCTAAAGGATACATATAAAATATAAAAACATATACAAGAATCATATAAATTACACAGAGTATACATGAAGATGGTATATTTAACATTAGAGTGATGGCACTTAACCCATGAAACAGAAACTAATAGTTTAAGTCTGATAGACAAATAGACACAAAAGAAAACAATGGAATTAGCATCTACTAATCTCTGTGAGACTAATAACTGTTTTCTAGTTAAGTGCCATCACTCTAAGTAAAGAATGAGTATCAGCACAAGAATGTTTTATGTTATGAAAAGTGATAACTTCCAGCTCTGCATCCAAAAAATGTTATCTCTGATGTAGATTGCATATAAAATTGTATATAAAACAGAATATTGCATGGACACTAGCAGATATGAATTTTACCCGTTTTTATCATTAGAAAGAAATGTTGTGGATCAGATAAAATCCTTTATTTCCTGGTGACCATACTTTATACTTTATACTGTATTTTCTCTCTCTCTCTCTCTCTCTTTTTTTTTTGATGCCAAGTGTAAAACATACCAGTGAGTTGAGCTGTACAACATTATGACTATTATGATTGTTAATTATATTAGTTTAAAATAATTGAAATAGTGACTACATTGCAGGTATGAAGAAAGAAGTATGGAAAAATTTGTCATTTTTGAAGGCATAAAAAATTGAATGAAACAATGTGGAAAACATGCATTTTACTGAAAGTGACCACATAGTGTAAGGCATCTTGGTGTGGTCTGAGTGAAAGAGGTACTTCCAGTTTGTATGGCATTGTTCTGGCTCTGGGAACTATGATCTTCCTGCATGTCACAATCCCCATTGTGTTCAGTTGATTCTCCATTGGCAGTTCCATTAAGGTTTCCATTCACAAAACTCTTTTCTAGGAGAGGATACTGTCCATTGGCTTCCATCATGGAAATGATTTCTTGCTCATTATGAATGAGTGTGCAATTATTCATCAGGGAAAGGCCATTTTGGTTAATGGTGGTAGGTTCTATATTTATAGAATGAATTTAAAGTCAGAGATGTATAAACACAAGATTGATAGGAAAGGCATCCATGATAATAAAACAACCTTCCAAAATGGGAATAAATAATTTTTACAGTCAAACTAAGAAAACCATGAACACCTAAAATATATCTGGAATGTTATAAAGCACCATGTTCTGACCCACCACATGTGAGAATTAATTAGAAATGAATTCATTTTTGCATGTGATCGGTCAGAACATGAAGCTTAACATTCCAGACATATTTTAGATGTTCACAGTTTTCTTAGTTTGACTGTAAGGGTTCTTCATCTCATGACAACAAAGACTGGTTTAATTGTAATTTGGCTTAATTGGCTAGTGAATGCAAAAATATATAAATTGTTATTCACCTTTCCTTGACTTTTTTGCAGAGCTTTCTAGATCATCTTCATCAATTGAACGCTTACACGTCCTTGAATTTGGCCCTACAGACATCACAATAAAAATATCATTTGTCACATAGTGTAAAAGTATCAAAAACATAATGCAGAGTGTATCAAAGTCAAGAAAAATTATTTAAATTATTGAACTCCTAAATTTAATTGTCTAAAAGTAGCGATCAGTCTCCACTTTTAGCTCTTTGAATTTACTCAAAAGATACCAAGGTATGCATTATTTTAACAGATTACTACATTGTACAAACACATTATGACTTACCAGACATTGATTTATTATGCACTGTTCTAAAGTATTCTATACACTGTTCCATTTTTAATGAGACTGCAATATCATACGGGGTTTGTAAACTGCTGTTAGGTACACTACAAATAGAAAAAACAGGATCATATAATTCAGCCACAGAGTTGAAAATAAACCATTGAGATGTTCAATGTCTTGTGTTTCTGACTGAATTGTGTACTTGATATTACAATCATTAACCATTGGTTGCCAGCCTGTTATTGATAGGCTATTTTTGGCCCTCTAAAAAGGGCCATAAAATTGCACAACTTAACAGTCGCCATACACTGTGAAAAAATGTGAGCCCTAAGTGTTTTTTTAGGTGAATAACTTACCAAAATCTTAATTTTGACAAAGTTTGAGAAAAATCTAGATTTTCCATTCTACATGCTTTAGGCAATATTTACAGATGGCCACTCTTAAGGTATTTTACTTGTGATATTGTACAATCAAGTAAAAGTTATATAATTTATGTAAATGTTTATTATTCCATGATGATAAAAATAAGATCTTTTGGTACTTACTCCATAACTGCTTTGTACTTATGCAACACTTGCAAGCACTCAACACTCCCACCACGGACAGCTTTGTGTACAGCAGTTTCCCCCAGGCTATCCTAAAGATTAAAGTTGTCTGGCAGTTATGACACAGTTTTTGGGCTGTTTCCAATTTTGGACATTAATGCAATAAATCAGAAACTACAATCAAATAAAATCATATTCAACAAGAAATTAGAAAATCTCACCTGTTTATCAATAGATGCTCCAGCATGAAGAACCCAATCCAACACAAGGGCATTTCCTGCAAATGCTGCTAAATGTACAGTTGTTTGCTTTAATCTGCCATCCATGACATCAAGGTTAAGACCACAGCTTACAAGCCTCATAAGACATTCCAACTTAAATTAAAACCAGAATTTGTAAGAAGAATTGCAAAACATGTGATAATAGATAATCATGGAGTATATTTATGGCATAACACAATTAAGTGATCATAACCTTAAAACTAATACCAACTTTGACTTTTCTGCAGTTGAAAAACTCTCCCCTTTTTATTTGCAAAGGAATCCGACACGTTTTTGTTTTTTAGGCCATTAAGTTTTTCAATTTTCCTAACACTATTTTTGTTTTCAAGGTTCTTGTCTATACTAATCACTCACTTTCCTGAGATGTAACATTTAAATAGCCTAGGTCTATAGTGATTAACTGTACCAGCTTTTGATACCATACCCAAGAAGTCTCTGGGCACACAAGTTGCCAGCCTCACTTTCACAAGTCATTTATGATAATGAGCGTGTAAAACTGGTTTTCTTGTACACTATGTACAGATATCTCCAGCTGAGCAGAAATAAATTTTCTAACCAATCACAGGCCGTTGTGATTTTTCGCCTGTGATTTTTCATGGCCAGCCCTATGTTCAAGCACATCTTTTCTACCTGAAGGCAATTGAATATTTAATCCAATGTATTTTGACTCCTAGAAAAGTCCAAAATTATTAATCATAGGGATATTTCATCTGTGAATTATCTAAAAAGCACACAAGAGATGTTGAAAACAAAGAGTGAGGGCCAGAGGTTTTGTTCAACAATGCTTTGCACAGCTAATTGTTCACTCAGCTGGCTAGGAGGAGAGGAAGATCCAACATTTTTCAATGTAACAAAATCTGTACACAGCAAAAAAGCCAAACAGTTATCTGTTCTGTTAGAAATTGAGGTAATGATAATTTCAACACAATTATTATGCACCTACTGACCAATCACAGTACCTCCTTTTCTTGTAGATTCCAAACACACAAAATTGAGGCTGGTGACTCATGTGACTGGAGGCCCCTCTCCCTTCCCTAACCCTTTCTGAGGACAGTACTTACAGCACTTTTCATAATTCTGTGACCTACTGAGTCCAGACTTCTGGGTGTCGGGCGTTTTGGCTTCTGCCAATCAAAGTTTCAACAGTCTTAGTAATTATTTTGATTGACAGAAGCTAAAACGCCCAACGTCGGCCAGAAGTCTGGACTCGGTAGGTCGCAGAATTATGAAAAGCGCTATAAATTAGGTGAGTCGTAAATAAAATAAAAAGACTGTTTTCTTAATTTTCAAGATATAAGGTTTCATGCAGTAACAATAAGTGTCAAACGACTTGTAAAATCTTCGGAACTAAACACTGATTAAAAAAAATGCGAATAGCAATACCTTTAGTAATTTTTTAAGCACCTTCAAAAGTAACTCTTTATATCCTATTAGGAAGAATTACGGTCTTTGCATTAGGAAAACGAATTAAAAAACGTTTTCGTACAAAGAAAAAAATCGCAGAGTAAAATTAAAAAGGTAAGGTGTCTAATCATGAAGTTTATAAAAAAATATTAATATTTAAGCAAATTAAAATGTGTATGTTCAATGTTTTGATCAGGCAGCTTTGAATGGCTGAGTAACTTTGCGGTTACGACTTTTATTCGTTGTAAACATACACCAAACAGAACTGCTCTTCTAACAGTATGAACATCCTTAAATATCGATTAAGTCGTTAAAAATGCACAACAATGTACTTCATAGGTAAAAATAATATCGAAAGCAATTACTATGAAATCTTTCGGCATTGTTATTGTAAGCTTAAAAAGTCGACGACGGGTTGTCGAAAAGATTCAATTTCCTGGCTCGTGTTGGTCGTGTATAAAAAGAGGTACCTACATGTCCGAAGTATGCTGCCCAGTGAGCTGGAGTCCACATTAGGAACTGATCCTTCTCGTTCACACAACGAAAAACCTCAAGTCTGTCTCCTTGAATAACAAGATACAACAAACTCTGCACGTCTCCATCTCTGCAAGCACGGTGTAACGGCGGTAAAGGATATTCCGACCACGGTGAACGAAGAATTCGCTCGTTGAGGTGTTCTTTCGTTATGAAGCAGCTCTCAGATCCCATATTAGACATATGACTAGCAACACCAGAGTCAAAACAGATGAAGAATGTTTAGAAAGAAGCCACTGAATTCATTCAGACGTTCGCCGATGCCATCCATGCGTTTTTCCTTGAACTGACAGATTTTTTTTGAAAGCGGAAACTACGGATCCACAATTATTTGACCAATCAACATCAAGTAAAATAACTTTCACGCTTCAAAACAACCTATCAACTCTTGAGTTCAAGATATTTGCATTGAATGGGTTTCCCAATTTGGCGCGCTTTGAAAGAGCGCGATCGCGTGAGGTTTTATTTTCTAATCCGGGAACTTTAAGATCAAGTAAAAATATTTCCGGTTACTAGTAATATCGTCCAATCGATTTAATTTTTATAACATAGCTAAGATATAACGCGCGCTCTGATTGGCTGGCTACCTATGAAAAAGAAATGGATGGTGCACGCTGATAGTGAACACCGCACACGCTGACGCCAAAGCCGTTTCAAGTTCTTTTTTAGAGCAAAAAACTGTCTTTTTTAGAGTACAACTTTTGATAAACAACACATTGTAGATCATTGTTCAATTGAAAATTTTCCGTGAGGAAACGTTTTTGATGTTTTTTCGAGAGCATTCTTTTCTTTTCTCTTCAAAAATTACTGAATGAATTTTCAATGTACAAAGTTTTCTGCGCGCACTAGGGCACTGACATGACTGACATGAGAAAAAACCCTTTTCATTTTCCGACGTGTAAGAGCTCTAGCTCGTCTCCGCCTTGAGCGGAGCGTTATACGTTGTTTTTCTCTGTTTTCCTAGCTTAAAATTCTTTTCTCGACGCTCAACACTTTCTTTTTTTATAATTTTTCCACTTCTAGATGATTTTTACGCATTTTTAAATAATATTTTCGATGAAAACTTGATTTGAAAACTTGAAACTCGCAAGTCAGCTTGTCACGCAATATAATGTGACGTTTGAGCATTGCCGCGAACGTGTCCTTGTTCCACCAATCAAAACTCGATTATAAAATTATCATTTTAATTTTTTATGCGCGCGCACTGCTGTTCATCCGGGGACTGGAGTTTATTTCCTGTCATGAATAATGAAGCAGTTGTATTTTTCAACGCGAAGTAAAGGTTTCCAAACGGTTTTCGAATATTGAAAGGCGGGAATATTCCTCCTGAACCTTATATTTTTATCTACCATGTCTACGGAGTACGTAGTTGGAATTGACGACGGTCACAAAAAGAGGTAAATTATAAACCAAGCGAGAATATTGGCGCTTGTAAATTTCGGGTTGCAAAAATATTCAGATTTTGTCGCTCATTATTGCCCACGAAATTTGAATAGCCCACCTTCACAAAAGCCTTTTGACATTAATTTTGCCCGTGCTTTTCGTTTTATAAGCTTCTTACATACTGTAGAAAATATATGATATATATGTCATTCATTTTATGGAACTATAACTCATTTATTTACCTTATGTTATCTACTAAAAATAGTGCTCAGGACTTAGCTCCATTTTCGAAAAAAGACAATGATAAAAAGGCTTCCAGTTATTCTTCAGAAACGTTTTTATGGTCGATGAAAATAATTTGGCTTTTATTTTCCGTCGTTTCTTCTTCTGATATCGAATTCACTCAACGAACCATGGCATTTCGTCTCGGCTGTGTCGAACTTTGAGAATGCGAAGTTCTTGGACCAGCCATGCAAGGAATAAGCTTAATATGTAAAGCATGCTGACTAGATACAATAAACTACGCTGTTGTAGCAAACACCTGCATAGTTTGTACTGTCCTGTCTGATCTTTTGAGAGCACCGTGACTCTAATTTTACTTTAGTGAAGTTCTAAGATGGTAAAAGTAACGTGCTGAATACACCACTCGCGTGTCATACATCATAACACAGCTATGGGTTTCACGAGTTATAAATTATAAATCGGCTCTTTTGCCTTTGGATTTGAATGACTTTCTTCCTTTTTTATAAAAAGGACTGTGCACCTGTTTGTTCTTTGAACTGAAATGTTTACGGTTTGGATTTGGATTTAAAAATGATAAGAATAAGAATAGTGGTTGTCCCTTACTGACCGCATAGGATATGCCGATAATGCAATAATTCATATTTGAAAATTTCCGTTTCTTGTTCTATAATTACTCTTTTTGGTTATCAACCTCAAAATAGCACTTACACTTGTGTAAAATACCTATACTCCTGTCTTTGCATTTATTATTCCTTTTAAAGACGTAAAATAGGAACGCTCTAGCCTCTTGGCTGTCAGAAACATGAGTCGCTGGGATTAAATTACTTTGTTTTTCGGGATATCTGTTCGTTACAAAAGACTTTAGAAATGAAATCATAACCTAATGCAATTGAGTTAAAAACCCTTCCATTGGTTTAGTGTGCTTTAACTTCAATAAATTCTCGCAACTTGACGAACGTACGTCGAAACATTCGTCTTAAACAGTAAAGAATCCCTGATATTTAGACTTCAAAGGGACGAGGTCAGTTCAGTTAAAGAGCTTTGTATCTTAATGTCTGTCAAAAAGTTCTACGACTTGGGTATTCCTTTTGTAATTGGATTTTATTATTATTATTATTATTATTATTATTATTATTATTATTATGAATTAATTTCAGTGATGTGGCAGTTCAGGTCGCGTTTGTTTTTTAGCTACTAAGAAAACAGCTGTACAAAAATATAATTAGATTTCTCTCGGAACTTTTGTTCTCTCCTCGTGTTCTCTTGTCAAACAACAGACATGCCAACTAATAACAATTTCAATGTTTTACATGCTTAAGCTTTATTTTGTGTTAATATAATGTAAAGTTCACATGCTTTTCGATTTAGTTTCTTCTTAGATGTGGTCTTATCTCTGTTGTCAAATACTCTTGTTTTGATATGATGTAAATATTTTTGTTGCAAACCACTTCTAAGATATTAAGGATGTTTCTATACTTTTGAGATTCAAAATTCATCAATATAAGGTATCCTGAATTTTGACACACACAACTAAAGTTACATCCTTTTACCACGGTATTCTGTTTCCAGAAAGGAACAGTAATTCACTTGTATCATTTTATTTAACAAAGAAGCTAACTAAAACTACAAACACAGGTGGCATTGTTACTCTACCTGTAGAATAAGACAACACTAATTATCCATCTTCTTTTATTTATATTTACCATTGAGTAGAATCTTTAATTATTGGCCATACTCCTTAACTAAATCATTGAATTGGTATTTTATTGGTATTTAAGATGTAAGATTTTCTGTAACAAATCAGAATTAATTACAAGAAACATTAAATATTTTACTAGAGACACCCTTTCAAATAATCAAGAGCTAGAGGCACTTTTGTTTTTGTAATTTTATCACTTCAAATGCAAGGTTTTCTACAATCAGCTCAACTGTAGTAATTATACACTTAAGTTTGTTTGTTCATTTTTTTATTTGCTATATTTTACCAGGATTTTTAAGAGACAGTTTAAGTAGTACTTTGGACTGTAAATAAAAACTGTAGTTAAATTATGAGTGGCAAACCAACTGTATGAGGTGAGGCAGTAGACAGTAAGGGTGGTTACTATTTTGGAAAAACTGAGTAGGTTACTTAAGTTTTAAACTGTCATTACCACTTTAGCCCATTGTTAATAGTAATGTTGCATAGTCATTTTCAAAAACGTTGAGGAACTGGCTCCATTTGAATATCTGCTCTTTATTGATGTCAAACTATTTTTTTTTTAATTTTCTCTTGGTTATTTTGATATTCTGGATTTTAGTCATTGTAAAAACTAATAGATTCTACCATAAATGGCAAATGGCAACCAGGTGGGGGAAAATAGAGGTCTAGCTTCTTTGTATATGTTGAGTATTTGATCTCAAAGATTAAAGTAATTTGGCATTCTGTCAGTAAATCCAATGAACTTTACTCCTTAGTTCTAAATCATTTGTAATGATAAAGGATCAAATAACAGATCTCCCACTAGTTTTAAGGATTACCCAAATCAATTTTGGGTACTGGTAATCCTCAATCTTCAGAATGTTGAATGCATCCAATGAACACAGCTACCCAAAATTATGCATCTTTTATTGCATAAAATGTGCACTTTGTAAATTCATGGGGACTCTATGTTTATTTTTGTTATTATTTCAATCTGTATTGACATGAATATATGTGCTTTACATTTTACAGCAGCAGGGTATTGGCGCCTCCTGGTGGAAAGGATTCAATCAGTTTTACAGCAGAACCAGCAAAAGCACCAGCAAACTCCTTAAATGCTTGCCAGGTTCAGCGCAATTCATCAAATGTGTTTGAAGGCAATGGAATTGGTATTCAAAGCAAAGGCAATGTCAAATCATGTCAAGAAGCCAGGCAAAAATCATCTGTGTTTACTGCACCCTTAGACCCAATCCCAGTACCAAAAAAAACACATCATGAAAAGTCATCTGGTAACATAATAGCTGCCAATGATGGTAGTGGACAAGAGAAATTGCACACCTCTGTCCAAGTGAAGGCTCCTCCTGGTGGTGTTTCACATATCTCTTTTGGTTAAAAAAGCTGAAGGACATCAATTAATTACATCACAGTTGTTCTTAAATGCTGCTACATTAAATCAAACGACTTTAAGCATAAATATTATCCAACTACTAAGGCATTTTTGTTTGTGAGTCATCCAGAGTTTTTATAGTCTGTTCTATAGAGAATTAGTTCTTACAATATAATAGTGTATTATGGTTAACACATGTATCAACAAACCAAAAGTGTTGACTTACAAGACACATTTTTACAGGGTTCATATAGGTTTTGGAAAGTCTTGGAAAGTTTGGAAATTGATAATGCATTTTTCCAGGACCTTGAAAGTTTTGGAAAATTGATTTTTGGTCCACTAGGCTATGAAAAAGTTATGGATTTTTTGTAGCTGATTGTTTTGCATTGGTAAATGTATGTTAAATGTTTCAGATCCATTAGTTTGGCTTTATTTTTGTGGTTTGTGCGGTTTTGGAAATTTGAGTCAAAGGGCTTTGGAAAGTGTTGGAAATTCTCACAGGATCCTGTACAAACCCTTTTTTTATTCAGAACCATTTAATTTATAAAATAGATCTGATAAAGCCTGGTTTCCAATTTACACTGTTTTGTTAACACTTGCTTTATTTTATGTTTTGTGTGTGTGTGTGTGAGAGAGAGAAAGCTATGATGAAAAAGCTATAAAAGTAATTGAAGCTAAAAGGAGTGACTTTTTAGATGTTGGTATTAGGAGTTTTGTTTAGGAGCATTTCTCTTCCTCCCTCCCCCTTGCTGCTTGGTTTCTGCTTTTCTTGTTTTGGCTTTGATTTCAGCAATTATCTGTAGTAAAAATCATCATAACAAAGAGCTCTATGGATACCAGGCTTTATGGTACTGTGTTTATCAAAATAGCTGGAATTGCATTAGTTTTCTTTAGCAACAAAGTATAAAAATGCTCACTTATCACAAATATGCTCAACATTTCTGTGATAGTTTTAGACAAGACTGCTTGGAGTTTGTGGCTTTTGGAATCAGTATAACAGCTGATATAGCATGTGAGGACTGTTACTCTTGAATAAGTTTCAAACATTTTAAACCTTAAAAAGTGTGCTTAAACATTTTTACATGTACAGAAATTAATACAAACATTTAAAATCCAGTTCTTAAAGAGCTATATTACACTATGATGACCTTGGTTAGCTTATGTAAAGAGGATTTTTTGAAGTAGCTACCAAACAAATCAAGTTGGTCTAGGAAAAAATTTGAGATAATGTCAGAAAGTAACTTCAGTTGAGATTAAAGCTATACCTAGAAATCCAATGTGTAATTCATGAGAATGTTAACTAACTTTTCAAATAAATATTGGATGACCCTTATTTCCTTCTCTTTCTTTGGATCTTTGCTACTGTAATGTATTGATTTACCTACCAGGTCTGTCAAAATCATTTTTTCTTAAAGTCGATACACAAATAATCTAAATATTAGTATACAAGTAATCCAAATATGCATCAGTAATCTAAATATTAGTAAACTAAATACTAGATTTACAAATATACATGCTTATAGTAAAATCTACATTTAGGGTATTGTTTAGCTTCAAGCCTTGTCTTTCATTCTTTGCTTAGAGACTATTCAATTTGATTAGGGAAAGGGGATGGTGAGGTTTCTAAAGCTAATAGAAACAAGAAAAAATAATCTGTGCCCCCAACCCACTTGCTCTCTCTCACCATGAAATATTTACAAAGGAATACATATTGTAGTATTTTAGACCTTTTTCTTCTATAGACTATATTACTAGTCTGCCACAGCAGTGCATTCTGGAATGGTTATCTCAGTTTAATAACAATGAACAAAAAGCGTCATGGTTTGTAGTTCTTTTGTTTGGTGTTATTTAACTGAGATAACAGTCCCAGAATGCACTGTTGATGCAGACTAGTAATATAGTCTATGGCATCACAGGCAGCCCAAACAATGTATCCTGAGCATGATTTATAAGAGAATGTATGGGGCTTGCTATATAGAAATCAAAAATAAATCATTTGTCAGAATAAACTGCAACAAAACTTCTTGGAGTCATAGTTTGTACCCTCATCAATCCTCTGACAAAGTTCTAGTGCTGTACAAACTATGACTCCAAGAAGTTTTGTTGCAGTTTATTCTGACATGATTTATTTTTGATTTCTATAGCAAGCCCCATATACATTCTCTTATAAATCATGCTCAGAAACATTGTTTGGGCTGCCTGTGATCCTCTTTTCTGATAAAAAGTCTCTAGCTAGTGCATTAGAAAGCAACAAAAAATTGTATATAAAATCATTGCTTTAATCTTAACTGTGCAATAAAAACTGAATTTACAATGGACTAGAATGTAATAATTGCATAATAGTGCAAGTTCTCACTTCTTGCTTTTTCATCCTTATAAATGGGATATTTGAAGGAAAACGAAATAATGAACATGGGTCAAACTTTCTATAAGCATTTTTCTCAAGGTTGCAAACTTATCCAAATCAAAATTTGACAGGCCATTTTTTTAAAAATAAAAATAGCTTAAAGTTCTTAGAAATTCTTCATTGAAATTCACAATTTTATTCTCCTGCTGACAACCCCTAAAAATTTTCCCAACATCTTAGAATTAGTCACTTATTTTTGGTTTGTGTGTCAGGCAAACAACAACAGAGCGATCAGAATCACATAAAGTTGTTAGTAAACAAAACTTACTCCCACAGCCTCATGGGGTTAAAATTGAGACAGATTTTGTAAACTAAAGCTTAGGATGTGCAAAGGAGCAAATATAGCCCAATTTAGAAGACAACACATAACTGTTGTTAGGGAGAACACATGGAAGTTGGACTTTGTCCACATTTTAATCCATGGTACATAGCAATCAAATTTAGTGCCATCATCTATGGAAAATGCTTTTCAGTTTATATTGAGGTGGGGAACACAAAAATCTCTTAGTACCTCTGGGGGGGATCAGTTGATTTTTATGGTGTCACATCAAAATGGGGCAGGGGGGACTCCCTTATAAAAGGGGGTGGTCATTTTCGGAAATTCTGAAAATGACCCCTAACCTGTATTTTGAGATGATGGGCATGGCAGTGATGAACTTACCCCTAAGAGGGACCAATCAATAACGTATCATTTTTGTTCAGTTTTTTTATCATTGATGAGTGTTAAGTGACACAATCTGGAAAGGGGATTAAAATAAAATCAATCTTTGAAAAAGAGCATTGTTGTTGATCTTATACCCTAAAAGGGGCCACGAAACTCAGCTGGTGGGCATTCTCGTCATTATCTCACTAAGCAGGACCAAAACACTGATTTCAAACCCTAAAAGGGATAACAAGGATCCCCGCCCCCAGGCTTCTGACCCCTTCCTGTTTACTTAGGAGAGTCCCAGGGAGAAATAAGTTATTCAAAAGTGAAAATAATTAAATTAGATCCGAGTTATTTTATCCTTTTCACTTTTAACTTAAAGGATAAAAATGAAAAAGAAAAAATCCAAAAAAGAAAACAGAAAATAAGGACAAATCTGGGTTACCTGTTGATAGCATGGCCGAGCATAGATATAGGCCTGGTCAACAGAGATCATACGGATACGATGGCTTATCAATAGTGAAGGAAAGTGAAGATGTCTTCTTGTTTTTAGATGACTAAAAGTGTTTAATTCTGTGCTTTCTACAATGAACCTACGACGTCTTTTTCAAGACTTTAATCCAAGGTACTATTATTAAGTCATATCACTGAATTCTTTACAAAGAGGGGAAGATAAACCGTATTATTTTCTCTCTGTCTTACAGTAGGTTCCTTCTGTTTTTTATGCTGTTTATTTTTTCCATTCTTCTGGCTCTTCGTTTGGATGGAGCAATTCATTGGAGCTACTGGGCTATTTTCACACCAGTATGGATATGGAAAATATTTGTATTTTCTGGCGCGTTTACTGGGATTTACATTTGGATAAAGCGTCCCGAATATAGGTATGAACTGTCAAAATTTTATCTCGTAAAAAAATAAGGCTGCATTCATAATGTATGGCTAGGGGGGGGGCAGGTGAAATTAAGGGGGGATCTGAAAATTTTCTTATCAGT
>WUAP02129022.1:0-14274 GCA_015163945.2 Stichodactyla helianthus | reverse complement strand
ACCACCACCACAACCACCACCACAACCACCACCACAACCACCACCACAACCACCACCACAACCACCACCACAACCACCACCACAACCACTACCACAACCACTACCACAACCACTACCACAACCACTACCACAACCACTACCACAACCACTACCACCACCAACAACAACAACAACAACAAAACCTCATTATCATTACCATTAGCACTATCATTGTTATCAGTTATCCCGTAACTATAGAAGTTTTGCACGACCACGTGACGGCAGCCATGTTGCATGGCAGAACAATAGAATCTCTTCCCCCTAAGGGATTGAATTCTTTCTCATGTAAAACGATTTTTTTGTTTCTGCCATGCAGCATGGCTGTTGTCACGTGGTGTTGCAACTAGGGAGGGCATCATTATATTAAAGTGTTTCTGAGTTCTACTTCTCGCAACGGTTACGGCAACAAAATTGCGAGACACCTTTGGTATGTTACACTAGGCAATGTCTCGTGCACCTCGTGCAACAAAAGGACAAGGAAAATTGTCTAGTGCAACAGCGCCTTCATTATAGCCAAAAGCAACAAGGAACCAAGACCGCAAGGAATTTTTGAGATGTGTCCGGCAGCTCATCCAGGCAGTTAATTTAGTCTTTTTACAATGGCAGACTGCTGTGCTTCCCAAATTCAAATGAGTGCCCGAAAACTCAGCTAATACTACCGATGTTTGCCTTCACTCCCGGCTTGTCGCTAGTTTCTTTTGGCTGTGACAACATTTATTGAAATAAGTGTATATGATTTGAAGGAGCAAGAGGTCCCGCCCGTTGTAAACAAGGCCGATATCATCAATGCCCTGCTTTGACAGTTTAAAACGATCTTTAAAAGCAGAACGGTCGGCTGAAAAACTTCAATAAGGCTTTCGAAATAAAATCCATTATTGGTTTGGTCGGGATTCTTTTTGTCATTGGTAAGCCGACCGAGTGGGGGAAACCAAATTTTGCCAGCGCTGGACAAAGTCCTGTCAAAAAAGAAAAATTTAAAAATAACATGGTCTTAGATTTTAAGAGTACATCCCCTTGATAAAGATGACATTTTGAACTTATCTTGGATATAACTGCAACATAATGAATTAAGCTTCTGTGGGAAATACAATAGTAACATGAAGTACATGCATACATAATGCACCTTAAGGATTTTTAAAGTTATAATGCAACT
The DNA here is from genome assembly GCA_015163945.2 of Stichodactyla helianthus. Lineage (NCBI taxonomy): Eukaryota > Metazoa > Cnidaria > Anthozoa > Actiniaria > Stichodactylidae > Stichodactyla > Stichodactyla helianthus. Next base: position 13,082 of record WUAP02129022.1, on the reverse strand, counting down.
TATTTGAGATAACTGTATGACAAGAGGAGCAAAAAGAGTCACTTTTTTCCCCCGTTTGTTTACGATATCAGTTGATATTTTAATCAGGAAAAAAAAAAAAGCGAATGTTATATACTTGCAGAAAAACCTGTATTTCCGATGGGGACCTGCTCTTTTTAAGTTTACTTTCTGTAAGGGCATCGAGATATTTGGGGATTCCCAAGAGTTTTAATATTATCATCATTATTATTATTTTGAATTTATATCTGAGACAACCTTCCAAAAGCAAAGGACAATAAGAAAAGATGAACCACGAAATGCTTTATGGCGGCGCGAAACTAGAAAGACAATTTCAAATTGATATTTATTGCAACACGAAAAACATTCCCAAAATGATATAGAGTGACACACTATTTAGGTTTTCTTAATGATGTTCGGGTTAAATCTTTCGCAAAATCGACCCAAAAAACCGACAGGTGCAAAAATTCTAAGGCTCGTATGATTTAGTCGTTAAAAGGGTCTCACAAAAGAACCTGAGACTAGCCAATCAGATTGCTGCTAGAACTGTGAATAGCATGTAGTATGTAGTGACCATTTAACTCTGTAGTTGACGATCTTAGTAAGCGATGTCTAATAGTTCTCTCTATTCTTGTAAAGAATCGACGTTATAGGCCGTTGTTGTGCTTGAAGTCGAATTGACAGGGTCTGGATAATAGAGGTAAATTTGACTTCTTGTCTACTCATAGCTTTCAACTCGTTTTCACCAATTCTTTAGTAAGATCTTTGAAGGTCCAGGAAATTACTCCTAATTTCATTGTCCAAGGCTGTTGCCAAGTTCCGTGGGTTTTTGAGATAAAATCATTAAAACGGAAACCAAAAGCTCTCAAACCGAACAAGCAAAAAAGATAAAAGAAGCTCTTTCTGGTAGCAGACGTAGAGTAAACGCGAGTCCTGAATAGAACTGGCGTGGTTTTCTAACCAAAATGTTGACTTTCTAACTTAGCAAGAAGAGCGTTCAGAATTATGATATTTAATCACATAATTATCAGAAGAATCGAAAATAAGAAAGTTTGATTGCAGCGGAAATGTAAATCGATTGGTTCAAAAGATATGATCATGGAAAGAAATTGGTGAAAAGGTACGCTCAGTGTCTGTGGTTATTTCAGTAAATTTTCAGGTAAATAGTCCTTTTACCTCAAGAGGAAAAACTATTAAAAACACATCTCGAATAAGGATGGATTACTTTTTATTTCAGTATATGTAAATTTGTGCGTTTTTTTTTTTTTTTTTTTTTGTTACGTGGAAACTTTGTCAGTGGAAAAACTTACGACACCGTTACTTTTTAAAGTGAGATTACTATTCTTGCTTAGGCCGGCATTTGTATGTAAAATAAGATATTTTTCAGTAAACAACACAGATATTAATGATTTCAATACCTTTATTTATGCAAGTTCTTTCTCGTTTTAGGAAGAGTAGCGAGTCTTATCTTTCCCACGCGGAAAACAAAACTGAAAAACCAAAATGGCGACCGACAACATAAAAAAGCCAACGTTATCATCAGTCGTGAACTGCGTTAGAAAAATACAAAAAATGGCCGCTAGAAATGAACTTGCGTTACCAAGAGAAGACCTCAAAGAAATACTTAAACCTATTTATATTGTTACATTACTTATTGGACATCGCAGTAAAAACCGTCCGTGGCTCGGAAGATTCGGGCTTGTGCTCTGGATTTCAAACATTTTAATTCACTTCTCTCTTGACTTTTACGAAGCTAAATACAAATACGGCTGGGCATGGGCGACAGCTATTGCAGTGTTTCTCGTATCGTTCCTCTCAGGGACGTACATGATTATAAGAGACACAATCCCCTGGATTGAGGATGCTTTAGAAATATTGTACGTGGACGGAAATTTCACAGAAACCCTGGAAAAAGCGGGAAAAGTTGCCAAGGTGGGTAATTAAAACGTAGGATACGTTTTGACGTACAGGGAATTTTTCAAGTTCAATATTGAAACAACATTGTCGCCGGTTGGTGACAAAATGTGCCAATACCATCCATGAAAGAATGAATAACTTGACAAGCTATTTCAGTAGCATTTGCGGGTCTTTTGAATTTCGCCGTTTTAATATACAATGCAGTGAAGTAACTTAGTCCACGGCTTTATTTTTTGCGCTTACGTTTAAACTGTGTAAACCGTTATCCCATGTAGACAAACAACCGCTACCTCCATGGGTTGAAATTTTTATCCTTGGAAAAACTTACTTTCAAACATTTCTAGTCTAATTTCTTGATGAATGCCAGTCACGTTAAAGAAATGAGTTCGCTTTAACTGAAAAGGTGGTGCAAATATTCTGGGTTTTTTAGTCTCAAATTTCAAAAAGAGCTATAAATTTTTTATGTAATAAATTGGTTTGAGCTGCGTCTTGGTTTCAAGAAAGCCCTAGAAATAAAACGTTTATTAATACCGTAGTTGCAGTAGGCTGATCAAATCATCATTTCAGAAATTGTCGTTCACTTTGCGTTAAAAGTTAAGTGCCTTATCCTGATTATCATCTCTCGATAACGTTTTCTAATTGTTTTTATTATAACGAGTGAATGCAATCAGCGCCTGATAAACCCTCTAGAATACAGGACTATTCTTCACGGTATTTGTCATCTCGATTTCCGTATCACAAGCACGGAATTTATTCATTAAAAATCAATGCAAACAGCTTAATAGTATTTCATTTGGTCAGATTCTTGATTTATTCATTTGTGAATCCGGATTTCTTCTCTTGCGTTCGTCAATTTTGTTCTTGCGTGCGGATTTTAGGAATTATACCCGGTCTCTCTTCTTCTTTCATATGTAAGGCTTATTTTCTTTTCTTTCTCCAAATTCCCAGTCGTAGAGTCTCGACTTATCATTGTAGTTTTTCTATTCGTTTATTAAGGACGAAGCTCCTCAGTCTTTCTCCTTTGTCGTAGGTGCGAATTCATATTTTCCTGCTAATCTTGTTTGTCGTCGAATTTGTTTGGATTGAATTGTACTTCAGTATTTGAATCATCTTCCATGCTTACGTGAATCCGGGCCACAATAATCATACTTTAAGAGCAGAGGTCTTATGTTTTCTTTTTTCCTGCCAAAATTCACATTCACAAAATTCACAAACAGGAACTCGAGAGCTTTTATAGCCCGTTAATTTTATTGAAAATTATAGAAAGAATATTGAAAATTAAAGAAGTGAAGAATACAAAGAGGCATTAATACATGCGCGTTGAGTCCCACTACTGAGAAATAGCGAAAAAGTAAACATGGGAGAAACACTACAAAACTAGAATGCTATTATTGACCCTATTTTTGACATGTTGCTTGATTTCTTCTCCCATTTTTTAAAGGTGATATTTGATTTATGTACATTTAGTTTCTTTTAAATGAAAACAGTACTTGAATACTGTTTTTCGATTCCTGCTAATCCAGTCACCGAAATTGCCTCAGAAACTAGCTTTTCAACTTCCTCAGTTCACGTTGACCTAATTTTTGCCACAGTTTTTCGTATAACAATTAATTCTGAAGTTTATGTCCTTAAATATGCAGGAATAAACTCGTACATCAGATAACGTTAATGATAAAGAGGTTTGAAAAGCAGAAAGATAAGAAAATTGCATCACATTCAGAATCTATTCAATTCTACAACAGTGAAGTCGATTGACAAATTCACCATTTTCTGTTTTGAGCTACAAACGAGACTAATAAACCTGGCTATGGATTCTTTTATTTAAATTTCATATCCAAGTATTGACATAGTAATTCAAATAAAAACGGAGAGTTTCATTTCTGGGAAGAATTTCCGCCCGGGAATTGGAATATTCTATATTCGCAATCTTCTACCGCATAGCTAGAAAGATGATTTTTCCCTTTGTACCCGACGTTCCAGGAAGATTACTGGAATTTCCCGAAAAATGACCCACGATATGGCTTGGGGATCACTTATCACCTTTAAGTCATTTCGGAAGCTCCTCTTAGCAAAAGTAATTTTGCAACTGACGTCAGAACTATTTGTTTATTTCCATTTTGGTAATAAAAAAACGAAAATACATTATATATTATAATATGTGAAGTGAACAATAGATTCTCTGCATTGGATGCAGCGTTTTCCTTTTTCAATCCTTGTCTATATCTTAGAGATAAGTTTCCTTGTTTTATTTGTATTTCTATTATTTATGTATCTCCCCAAGTACTGCCGTCAAAAACAGAAATGAAAATTGAATAGGAGTAAAAGTGTGATATCTGGAAACGGAATCCAAAAGGTCTACTTGTGAGATATTATTTTTTATTGTCCTTCACATGGTCCGTTCAACATTTTGTTAATATTTGCTATGTCCATACGCTCCTGTAGCGTATTTTTCCAATAAATATTCCTTTATAAACTTGATAAATGAGCGAATCATGTAATTAGTGAATTTTATATCCATCGTTAACCGACATAACAGCTGGTCTATCTCATGAACAACGCGATAGCATCGTTGTCGACATCAAACTTGACCCCACTCACTTGACAAGTTCGTGGTAAACAGGATAGTCCGCTGAAAAGGAGATGGTAAAACCTAAGAAGTTAGTGAAAAGTTTAACTATTTTATCAACAGTTTTATCCAGTTTACAAACCGCGCTAGGATCGATAGCTACAGATAATATTAAATGAGGTCAAGGTGAAAACCCGAATAGACATGGCCGGTTAGCTTAGCTTAGCAGCAGGAACACGCGTTTACTGACCAAATTACATTTGCATCTTACGAACAATTTGTTCTTATAGACCAGAAAAGCGACGGGAAGCGGGGATTATCCTCATGTTTTATATTAAACCGACTGCATTAAGCAAAACTGAAAACCATACAGTATCCCGACTTTCAAATGGCTATCGAACTAAAGCCATATAATTGGTTGGTTTACGTTTTCTCGCTTTTTGATTGGTTCGAAATGGAAGCCATCTAAGTGTTAAAAGCGGCAACAACGAGTCTTATTAACACCAAAAAATGAATAGCGCTTTCCATGGATGACGTCAAAATGGTCGCTCGCTGTGCATTGTGGGATTAAATGCGGACAAACAAACAAGTCTTTTCAGATTTTCTAAAGATTCGAGAAGTTCAAATGATGTCAACGCTTGAATTTGTCTTGTCCTAATCTTTGCCAGTTCGCTCTTCCATAGAATCAAGCAATCGTGAATCTTTCCAGGCTTCAGAAAGGGAATAAACGTACCTTCAGCCATTTTCTCTGAATACTGTGAATCTGAAATACATTCTCCCCAACAACAGTCTTTGCTTGTTTCTTCCCCATATCCTTATAAAAGAGGTACTCTAAATCAGATTGTATCTGCTTCTCCGCATATCCTAGGCTTCTGTTTACGAAATTTGTCCGCATTTCAATCCCATAAAGCTGTGCGATAGATCTATTTTTAGTAACCATGGAAAGTGCTATTGACCAAATGTACCAAGGTGTGTTTGAAAATCAGATAGTCTTTCGAAAACTCAGCGTTTTGGCAGAGACGTTAAAAGGAATCATTTAACGAAAAATATCAAATTTTAATTGATATTTCACGTTGAATTCTAATCACTTATAACTCTAAATTTTCATCTTCTCTTTTCTAAATCATTTCAAAGGGAGATATTAGGATTGTCATCACGTGTACACCATTTCATTCTCCTACAATCTTCACCCGTCGGTCAGTATTTTTCTAAATCCTTGGACCTGTATATCTTGTTTACCTCTATCTCAAAACGTTTTAAACAGAGCTAAAAATTTTCAGCCCATTAAGTCCTAGAAGAAATGTCTTTTTCATTCGGTTTTCTGCTTTTAAACGCGCATTTTTTTTTTCTGTGATCAGTGTGGAGTTTTAAATCTTTTGATAGCCGCGACCTTAAGTACATCAAAGGTAAAGGTAAAGCTATGTATTTATAACGCGCAAATATCTATATGAATATATTCAAATGCACGGGACCGCCATTAACGTCATCATCCGAGCCACGTGAAGGTCTAACCATTTGCAGATATTATTACAAAGGCAGCACCTTCTCCTCAGTTATTTTAAGACCCTGAGTGGTGGTCCGGCCGGGGCTTGAACCCACGACCTCCCGCACAAGAGACCGATGCTCTACCAAATGAGCTAATCGGGTGGCACACATCACATTTATCACCAGCGTACATTTGATTTAGATATGAAGATATGAAGAAGATGATGGTGATGTTAGTATTATTATGATGATGCATGTTAGTTGTGGTAGTCGAGTGATGATGATGACGACAATGATTAGGACACATTTTAATACGCCAGTCTTTGATTAATACAAAACAAAGAATTGACCTATGTTTTAATGTTTCCTATAAAGTGTATGATTTTTATTTATAATAATATAGCAGCAATAGATCTTCTTAGCCTGGACGTTCCGTTTTCTCATTTTAGACCACGCATCATTCCCTTGGGTATTGCTTCTTTGTTTGAAGCTGATCCATATTAATGTGTCTTCTCAAGCGTTACGGAGAAACAAAGAAACAATACCTAAGGGAATGACGCGTGGTCTGAAATGGAAAAACATTGTGCCCAAGGTAAAAAGGTCTATTTCAAACCTCTCTCTTAACCATAAATTATATTTTACACCGAAGAATTAATAAGTAAGTGAGTGCAGGCTAGACGTACTTTAATCATTGTCGTTGAACTCTTCATTCACGAGAGTTAAGTTCCTGACAACTATATACTGATGACGACTAACTTTAATATCTGTTATGTAGACAGAGTACTAGCTAATCCTGCAGGTATTCGCATACACTCGAGACACTATATCAAATTCAGTTCTAAAAATCCAAAGCCTTTTCAAAATAGATGAAGTACTAGTATTTCTAAGAACTGTTGTAATTAAATATTTACTTTCGTCGCAATAAAAGAACGGATTTCAAGGATCAAGGGATTTATGAAACATATAAATTTAAAGTACCAATAATCCTTCGGACAATATTGAGTATTGATTCTACACAAGATGAGCGGTTGAATTACCCAAAAAAGTTATATAGTTTGAATGCGGCTTCTTGAAGTGATAAATGTTTGTCCATGCCATATGCTAATGACTATGACTTCACAGGAATAATCTATGTGTTATTTGTTGTTTCTTAAAATAGACCTTTTTACAGATACAGCGGCCATCTTGAATATATTAAATTTTCATTGTTTAAATGTCAATATTATGGGATGTCCAGGGGCAAAGCGTTTGTTTGCTCCCTGGACATCCCATAATATTGACATTTAAACAATGAAAATGAATATCATGGTCCTGAAAATTAATATAGAATGTAGAAAATTAATATATTCAAGATGGCCGCTGTATCGGTAAAAAACTAATTTGCAATAATTTCTATAAAACCATTTCAAATTCAATTTATCTGCACTATGCTTTGTACATGGTGTCTCCTCTGACGGCACAGTCATAAGCATGTGGCAGGAATAAATTGCTTGGAAAATTTTTTGGGTCGTTCAGCAGCTGCCTGGGATTCGCATCTACCTAAAATCGTAATGCGCCAATATATCAAAATAAGGCTACTCAGAATTTTAAAAAATCTTATATAGATTTATTGACACAGGTTAGAATTACTGGATCTAAACAAAAATGATAAACGGTTTAATTCCGAAGGTGCATACTTGTGAAAATGTCCAGCAGACGAAATTATCTAGCAATTGTAATTGTTTTATGGAGAGAACCGAGGGGAGGATGTTGTTTGTTTGTGCGCAGAAGTCTGGAGAATTTTGAAAGAATTATAATTGAAGCGCTGTAAAGGAAGGTAAAGACTGGCCCATTTTAGTGTTGAAAGCCTTTGAAGAAAGAGACCGTGTGTTTGGTGCTGATTTTTTGTATGCTTTTATCATTAACGGCACGGCACGGCACCAAGAAACACACGAAAAATAAAGGCTCGGACACACGATGCGACGTTCTCTGCGACTTTGCTAATTGCAACGAAGAAATCGCACCGTGTGTCTACCCATGCAACTGTTGAAGATATGAAGAAGATGATGGTGATGTTGAGGATGTTGAGGATGTTGAGGAGAAGGAGGAAGAGGATGTTAATGATGATGCTGGATGTTGATGATCATGATCGTCATGATAACGATGAGGGGGAGGCAGGAAGGCGAGAATGACGTAGATGAAGAGCAGGAGGAGGACAAGGAAGATGATTTGGACAAGGAAATTGAGGATTTTGCTGGTGATGAAGATAATGGCGGATGGTGGTTCTAAAAAGCTAGTTTTCATCAAGAGAAAATGAGTTAAGAGAAGGAATCCCTGGTACCCCATATCAGCCCTTCGTTCTATTTTTAGAACAAGACCTACTTGCGTTGCGAAAGTAGAATTCGTTAATTTCTACTTCTGCGACGTCCCCGGCGACGTAGAGCGCAAGTGCGATTCCTCGTTGCAAGCCGTAATCGAAGGAAACATCGCATCGAGTTTCCGAGCCTTAATGGGTGGTAATCCATAACAGAAGATAACCAAGTGCATGAGCACGTATTTAACCTTAACGGCAAGAGTGGATAATTTGTTTTATCCCATTTTCTAGAAACTTCCTTTCATTATTCCACTGGGAGCGCTTTTTGGCATGTGTGGTCAGTACTTCTGTTACTTCATTGACAACGCTGTCCAACTGGAGATCAAGGTCAAGTGGCTTTATGTCACGCTCAATGTAGCCAGAATCATCAGTCTGTTTCATATTTTGTACGGCTACATCTTATTCCTCGTCCTTCTGCTGTTTCTTATGTACATTACTGGAATCTCCATGAAAGAATTTCGAGGTTGGTGAATTGTTACTATATTAACGACGGAGCCTAGCTCCTGGACTTCACGCCCACGTTTACAGAAATTGGTGTTGCAAGCCTGTGGCTGCTCGTTGCAAAAAGCTGCTCTTCCGACTTCGTGCATCAAAATTTTGCAAGCTTGCAACATCGATTTTTGTTGCATGTTAAGTTTGGTAAATGGTGGTAATACGAGCAACATCACTCTACAACTTGCAACATCGATTTGTGTTGCGTGAAAAGTTGCGTACATGGTGGTAATACGAGCAACATCGCTCTGCAACTTGCTAAGCAACAATGTTTGCACGATTTTGGTTGCTCGTATTAAAGTGCACGTATCTCAAAAAACAGTTTTTTCCAAAAGATTTCTTTCACCAATTAATTTTTAAAGTACCTTTATGGGACGTAGCAGCAGGAATTTTAGAGTTTTTCAATCATGAATTGTTAGTTGTCAGGTTTAATTTTTCATGCGGACTCGTTCTGAGTGCGCAGTTATGTGGCGCACAGATGTATCCATCGCAAATACAGGTCCTCTGTAAGTCAGTCGTCTGTAATCTTACTCTTGCTTTTCTATAGGTGGAATTGAAGGAGAATTCAAAGAAAAACCTGTTCGTCTGACGTTCCGAGAAGCCGTCCAGATCTTCGACCATCGAGCACAGTTCATTAGACGGTCCTCTGATGCTTGCTTGGTAAGTTCTCTTCATGTGACCCTACCGTGTTAGTCACATATTATTTATGAAGAGAGGGATAATTGAACCAGTAAAAGATGTAAAGTTTGGGAAAGAAAAATCATAAAGGCCAGGAAGGAAAAGAATTATGATAGCATAGTGACGTCCACTGGTAAAAAGGCTTTCTAAATAGGCCTCTTCCGAGTTCTCGAAAATGCTGCATGAAAGCGAGGTCTCGTGCAAAATATCGCTTGGTGGAATTAAACGACTGACTTGTTGTGTTATCACTCTTTTCTCCATGACTTGTTTGCAGTTTACTTGTAAAAAATAAACTTTTAAGCAACAGAAAAAGTCAAAGAAGTGTCAGTCGTTTTGAGCCATCAAGCGTGATTTCGCACGAAGCCTCGCCTTCATGAAGTGGCCTATTAGAAATGCGCAAGTTAAAAATTTTCCGGGAAACCAAAAACGTAGAAAACCGAAAAATTGATATTGTTTTCCAGTTGTAGCTGAAGGTGAAGGTTTCCAGTTTGGTAATACAAGCAACAAAATCGTGCAATTTGGCATGCAACATTGTTGTCTTGCAAGTTGCAGAGTACGCAACAAATTTTCTTTGTTGCAAAGAGTAGAGATGGCGTCTACTTTGTGCAACATAGAAAATGTGTTGTGTGCAGAGTGGTAATACAAGCAACATTTACTTCACACAACGTTTCACATGACAAGTTGCACGATTTTGTTTCCCGTACAGCTTGATTACAGTGGGCGCTTTTCAACTCCCTTCTTTGCTCGTGTAGCGGAAAGTGGCAAAAGGGCCGGGGGTTGAAGGAAGGAGGGGATAAAAAAGGAAGTTTCAGTGACAACAGTAGTTTTCAACTTGTTTTTCACCAATACTGATACGAATCTTATTGTATTCATTATTCTTGTGCTTGAGCTATCACCTTTACATTGTGTTTATGTTCACTTGCAGTTCATGCTTGTCAATCTCGTCCTCACCACCGCCTTATCTTTCACCATCAACGCATACAATTTCCTCTTCCTCAACCGCTTTGCCATCTACCTCTGGTTTGCACTAGTACCCATGATATGGAGCGTAATACCGCTGACTGTCGCAGCGTGGGCTACCGAGACGCACCGCAGTTACGTCACGTCCGTCGTGAAGAGCTGGGGCGAGCATCCTGAGTCGGACGAGAGCGAATCAGAAGGCGAGGAAATGGACGAATACCACGAAGCTATGAAGAAACTGAAAATCAACCGATCAAGAAGCGTGCTTATTGCCAGTACTAATCTACTGAAGTCACTACAGAGAAAGAGACTCATACTTAAAAAGGACAGACGGCTGTCGATTGCAGCACAGAGGCGTGAATATCTCGCTTCTACTGGTAATTTAAACCTACCAGGTCAAACAGATGTGTTCACACCTCTTCCAAACTCCAATCTTCACGACTCGGGAACACCGCCTATTTCCAGTTTGTACAATAACAATATAGTGACTCAAGCGCCTACACCTACTCCAAATAAGGAGAAAAAGTCGAAATTCAAATTCAAGTCTTACGTGTTGTACCTACAGGGCCTTATTCCTGGAACTGGTTTTTCTATTGGTGGGATTATACTCACGTGGGAAAAGGTCTCTAATCTTGCTATCTTGTTGGTATCTATCCTGGCTGTGTTTATTCAGGAGATTCTGTTTGGTAGCAGGAAAAGCACATTGCTTACGTGAAGGAACTTATGGCCTTCTACTGTGTTTTTCCACGGAAAAAAAATGCGGAACTTGTAATAGACAAAAAAGTCGCACTCGGTTACTACGGTAAATGAATTTTGGGTAATTTTGCGTTGTTTTACTTCCGACTTACTTCGTTCGGATTAGAAGACAAAAACACTTTTTGTTTACGAGTTATAAAGTGACCGCTTGAGAGGAACGAGAAAAAAAAGTTGGTTACTACTTGGTACGGGAATCCTTCATGCGCTTGCATGGAAAGTAATTTTGACCATTAACCAAGGATAGCAATAATGTAAAATTTAGAGATTTAACACTTCTAACATCCAGAAAGTATACTCTATCCACAGCATGCTCTGTACTAATGCATAACGGCACAGCAAGCCACTGCCCATGTACTATGAACATACGTTCGACCCCAGACTCCTGTTGCACTTGCTGCGCATGCAAAGCCCAAAAAAGCAAGTCCAAAATACTTCAGTGATAAAGCTAGTTTTCATGCCGTCATGTTAGTAACTTACAAAAGATTTTCAATTAATTTTTTGTTATGTCGTCCAAAATTGCGGCCAAGTCTTCTGTTAATAGTCGTTTCCCGAGGTGCGCGAGCGCTTTCATCAAATATCAATATGGATTAATTTTTGGATCAACAGAAAAGTTCGCACAATAACATCGTAAAAGGAGTTTACAAATTTAAATGAAAGAAATTTTACTTATGATATTTAGAGGATAATTTGGAAATCTTTTGCTTTGCGATTTTGTCGGAATACTTATTTAAAAGAATTCGGTTTTGAAGCTTAAAATTGATTTTAAAATAAAATACTTCATAGACCCTATGAAAAATGACTGCTGCTAATTTCCATAAAAAGAAAGCTTGATGATTTGAGAAAATATTGTCTTCACATGAAAGACCATCGGTGAATTAGTAAATGTGTACAGTTTCAAAGAATAATGATATCGCCGCAGAGTTATAAGCATTTAAATATGCCAAAAACATGAAAACGAGTCTAGTCAATCCTTGGCTGTGTTTCACATACAAATCCTTCTAATTTTGAATCGCTGTAAATTCACAGGTATTCATGCTAGAACCATGAAAGATCGCTTATTAACTAATCTTAGCGTGGTCTTTGGAATGCAAAGTGGAGCGCAAAATGGTATTCCCTATATTCATGGCTTATTTCATAGGGGGTCTACGTCGAACATAATTTGTCTAAAGAGCCTGGAAAGAGCCGACATTTCTACGTTTACTTTGTAGTTGTTTACTCATAGAGCAAGTTTTCGAACCCGCCCGCGATATTTGTTGTCGGCGCATAGCCTGCGCGTTGAACAAACAGTTTGTTCGATGTAACGCAGGTTATCAGTGCGCGGTTAACTCGTGAATATGCAGTGACCCCGTTCCGTCGCAACATCAAAGTTCCTCGCGCGTTCTCTATGTTATTTGAAGAAATGATTCGATGTGAGGAAATATAGTGACAGCTAACTGACAGTCACATTATGGGTTGGCAAACCGAATCCAGTAACATTTCGGCCTGAGGACCGTAGTAAAAAAAAAGACGACGAAAGTATTTATTAAACATAACATAAAAAAATAAAAGTTCTAAATTCACCAAGATGCTATCAATGGTCACCCGTCCCAATACTAACCCAGCCCTATATATCTTGAAACACAGCGCATTTAACCGCTTGTCTATCGATTTCAAAGAATTAGCATATCCGAATACCGGCGAAAACAATGCACCAGATAGTCTTGATTATTTTTCTCTTTCAAATCGATGTGAACCGTGGTTAGAACAAGGGGTTGGTCGTATAAGGTCTGGGGGGCGGCCAGCCTCTCCCCTGATGCTTTGACAAAGATTCTCTAACCCCTAAGATGACGGAACGGCACTTAATCGCCGGTCAAGCTCGGAAATCCATACTGCGCCTCA